>JAODAL010006478.1:0-133186 GCA_025379985.1 Phyllomedusa bahiana | reverse complement strand
TGCTGTAATGTTTCAGAGCTTTGTATTATTCATTTATAAAATTTAATGATAAAAAAATAAGAAAATAAGAAAAAAATAATTAAAAAATTATTGCACAAACATTAAACAGAAACAAACTCAAAAACCCACACACATTAGAAATCCACATGACCGCAAATATCTCTAGAATAAAGGTTATTTAGTATAAAATGTAAATGGTGTAAGAAAATTTAAAAAAACACAGAAAAACATTATTCTTATATACAAAGCCATCAAAAAAATTGCACTGTAATTTAAATGTTTCCCCAAACTATGTTTAAATGTTTCTCCAAAACAGGATAACTTAAATAGTTATTAAGGCCATCTCAGGCCTGGTGCTTAAGGGTTTAAAGGTTCGAAAGACCCCTTTCTGCCATTTTGTAAATAAGAAGGCATAATAATACAAAGCTAAACATAATTGGTAAAGCTGCATCCATAATAGATTGATATATCAATATATAACATCTCAATACCAAAACTTGTCTTGATTCATTTTGACTCCTCAAAAAAATTATAAACTGATCAAAAATGATCATATAGTCACATGTATCCTAAAAGGTATCAATAAAAACTAAACTTCAGCCCACAAAACAAGTCCTCCCAAATGTCCATAGATGGAAAAATAAAAAAATTAAAAGTTTGTTTCAGAAAATCACTTTGTAAATTAAAGAAAAGAAACTTTTCATTTTACAAAAGTATTAAAATATATTGAAAACTCCCAAAAAATAATAAAAATTGGATATAAATGGAACCTTATCAATCTACAAAATAAAGATAACCATGTCATTTATACTGCATAGTAAACTCTATGAAAACAAAACTCCCCCAAGAAGGTGCAATTTCATTTTTTTTCCATTCCACAACAAAGCATTTTTTTCCCAGTACATTGCATGGTACAGTTAATGGTACCATTAAATAGTACATCTTGTCCTAAAAAAAAAAAAAAAAATCCTCATATAGCTGTATGGAAGAACAAATAAAAATGTCATGGCCCTTGAAAGGCGAGTGGGGGGACTATAATTTAAACAAATACTGTCAGGACAGAAAGGAGTTTTATTTTCTGTAGCACCTTGCTCATGGTTACACACAATCCCTACGGCTCTGTATTAGGAAACTACAGACACTCAATATGCTACAATGTTGTGTCTCCATATAGCATCATTTTATGAAGATAATGGGCCTTGTTTATAAAAAAAACTGTCTAACAGTAAGACCATTTTTGTTGCCCATAACTAGTGTTGATCGATTATTATCGACAAATTTTTGAAATGGGCCCACGGTTTTTATGTTGTTTGGGTTTTTTTAGATCACGCGATAATTTAGGTTAAAATCGTGAATTCTATTAATATTGCGCCATTTTGGGCCTTCCTGTCTTATGGGGGCCAGCAAATCAGCTTGAGAATAGAGAGGGTGAGATGTTGTGCGACGCAGGGCTGGGATGTGTATTTGCGTTTGGGCGGGAAAAATCACATGAACTCGTTTTACATAGAACCCCCTTCTTTTATGATCTGTATGTCGTAATAAAAGGGATAGGACATGCGCCTCCCTCGTGCAAAAGCTCGCAAAATTATTTTTTTGTTTACAGAGAGCTATCTTTTAGCGGGAAACCTTAAACTTGGGTAATCAGAGATTTCAGATTTTGGGTTTTTTTTGGCTGAGAATTTTAAAGGAGCATCTCCGCGTAAAGGGGGGGGAGCGGGGGGGGGGGGGGCCGGGGAGGCGAACACAGAAAAGTTTTTTTAAAAGGGGATATGGATTTTGTTCCCCCAGACTTAGTGTAACATTGCTTTGCTGCTTATTATTAAACAATTTTCTGTTGAAATATTACTTATGTTGGGCAGCCTGAACTTTTTTAAGATACAATCTTTTAGTAACTGAGGTCTTTTGTTAGGTGCAAAACTCCCCATTTTTAATCAGTATACATTTCAGATAGGTGTTTTTTTCATTTTTTGGGTCAGTCAAGCTTTGTTGATAGAGGTCCCTTGCATTTAAAATTTTAAAACCAGCAATTTTGTACACCCCGGGAAATTGATAGGGCCAAAAAAAGTTTTATTATCCGTATACATTTCAAATACTGTTTTTTTCATTTTGGTCAGTCAGCTTTGTTGATAGGGGGTACCTTGCACTTAAATGAATCCACAATTTTGTGTCACCCGGGGTATGTGGGTCCAAAAATCCCTTTTTTATCCGTAACATTTCGATACGGTTTTTTTTCACTTTTGTCTCAAGTTTTGTTGATAACGTACCTTTGCACTTAAATTTGAATCCAGCAATTTTGTATCACCACAGGTTTTTGATGGGGTCCCAAATTACCTTTTATTTTTCAAACATTTCAGGGGGGTGTTTTTTCACTTTTGGTCAGTGAACTTTTTTGATAGGGGTACCTTGCACTTAAATTTGAATACCAATCTGTAGTCCCCACAGGTGTATTGATAGGTCCCAAAAAAAATATTTTTTTATCCAAAACTTTCAGATAGGTGTTTTTTTTCACTTTGGTCAGTCAGCTTTGTTATAAGGTACCTTGCATTTAAATTTGAATCCAGAAAATTTTTTTTGTTTTGGGGGTTTTGGGGAGAATACTTGATTTGCCGTCTTTTAATAAAGACTTTCCAAAACTCTTCCATCCCTTCTCAATTTTATTTTTCGAACAGGGACGAAATTCAGGTGGTAAGGAGCACAAGGGGGGTGGGAAGGAGGTAGAGGTAAAGAGAAGGTGCCCCTTCCAGTGCTGATGACAACACGCATGCCAGCGGATCTTCGGTTTGCAGGACAGTCAGGGCCCTTCATCGCTGGGTCAGGGTCCTGTGAATCTCATAACGGACGCGTCGCCAAATTTTTTTCAGTGGTTAATGCAACCTGCATTTGCAGTGTACCTCCTCGTCCTCCCAGTACGGCCACAAATGTCGTCTCAGCATCTCACATCCGTCCAACATGAAGCAAGGGAGCCCAAATGTCAACTCGTTGACCCACCCCTGTGGTAATCCATTTTTGAAAACCTCTTTGATGTTAAAAAGGCAGTTAAAAGACAGAGGCCCAAAAAGGGTGATTTTGTCTGCTTTTGACCCCATTATGATGCCATCAGAGGAGGAAAAGGAACCGGTCAATCGGCAAAAATCCCGGCGGGCGGCCCCTTCTGTCCCCTTGCTTGTACCCGCAGCTCCTGGATGCAGAAAGTAGGACGACCAATCACCTGGGTTTTTATGATATGAGACGACATTGCGGGTCCAAGGGTCTTTTTAAACAGAAAATTTTCTTTCGAGCGCTTCTTCACTGGACAGGGGGAAAACGAAGGGTAGTGTCAAAAACGGGGCCCGCCTCAAAAAAGGGAGAGGGCGGGCCAGAAGTCCGCTGATAGATTCCGCCAGCCACGGTAGCGGAAACCCCCCCTCCTCGCCTATCCCACAAAAAGGCCAGACCTATAAAACCTGGGCCTTTTTTTAGCAAACCTCTGATTCACCCCCCGGGTGTAATCCGCCATTTTCCCTAAACGCTAAAATAGAGCAAGAATCTTAGGTGTTTAACCACCCCAAAATGTCTATTACATGCAGCGAATGCATGAGTTGAAATGGGGGTAACACTTGGCCCAAAAAAGGGCCGCCCACGCCGGCTTTCAACCCTTGTCCCCCCCTCGTCTCCGCCTCCTTCCCCACCACCACCAAGCATTCCCAGCTGCCCATGTCTCTAGTTCATGATCGGGGTACCCCCGCTTGCCAGGGTTTTGGCCCTTGGGAAAAGTTGCCTTTCCGTCTTTGGGGGCACAGATGGGGTTTCCCCCAGCATGGCACTTGCCTGCCCCCAATTCAATGCCGAGCAGGCATTTCTTTGCCCGAAAAGCCGTCCCCGCCCTGGGCCCGCCACGGTCATCTAAAATTTCAAACGCGTTGTCTGATCTGTGGCTGGAAAAGTCCTTTGACCACCGACACTGGACTGTAACACGGGCCCAAAGGCCCCTACTCTCGTGACAGCTCCTGGGGGAGCTGGGGTGGTGTCTCTGGGGGTACGAGGGTTTTAGGCTCAGCCACGCCTTCAAAACCGCAGGGATGGTGCAGGGTCTTTTCCCCCCGGCCCCTTGGGGGGCTCCGTGCCCAAGAAACCAGGGTGTTGAAATTAATCTGTCTTGGAGACCGTCCACACCAGGTCAGGGGTGTGGGCGGCTCTCCGCAACGAGCCGTGCGCTGGGGGGTGACAAAAACCAGTCCAGGGAAGGGGTGTGCGATAACGGGCGAAATCGCTGGCCCCCCTTAAGATCGGTAGGTGGAGACACCCTGCCTGGCACATGCCCTGAACCTCGTCGTCCAAAATTTCTAAAGAGCTACCCCGGTTCTGGATGCCCCGTAGAAGGGTCGAGGTCTGAGTTCGCACTTTTCCCCCGTTCGACCCTTCTTTGTCCTGCCGGGGCCCTGCACGTCACTGGGCCTCCCCGTAAACCCGTCTCATTGTTGACAGGGGGAACCCCCGCGGGGAATTTCCCACCCTCCACATGCTCCAGCATTGGGGCAGCAGGGGGGCAATGCCATTGCCCCAGACAAAAGTGACACAGGGCCCTTTACAACAGCGGTGGGAAACCGCGGGGTTTTTGAGCCACGAGAGGGGAGGCAGGTGAAAGAGCTCTGCACCATCCTTGCCATTTTGAAGAACCCAAACCAAAATGGTCATGCGGAAAATTTGCCCTTGTCAGCATGAGCATTGGGTGATTTTTTAGTTCGGGAAAACCGATCGTTGGACACTCTGAAACAACGGGTTTTTTTTTCCCCCGCCAGCGACGGAGGAGGAGAGGGACACAGATGCAAAAAGGAAACCTTTCTCTCCGTCGAATCCACAACCCGACAGTTTCCCCCAATTTTTTTCGGGGCTTCATTAGGCAGTGGTTTTGGGGCCAGGGCAAATGGGAAGGCGGGGGCATCATCTCCAGGTGCATCATCGAGGCAAGTCAGGGCTTTTTTGAAGCCGGCCGGAGGAAGCGAGGAAAGGGGGAGGGGGAGGGATTCCTAACACCCCGTTACCAACGGGAAAAAAAGGTTGGCCCCCAATTTGAGGGGGAGAGGAAGATGAGGAAGATCAGTTTGCTAGTGCTTTCCCCGACC
The DNA here is from genome assembly GCA_025379985.1 of Phyllomedusa bahiana. Taxonomy (NCBI): domain Eukaryota; kingdom Metazoa; phylum Chordata; class Amphibia; order Anura; family Hylidae; genus Phyllomedusa; species Phyllomedusa bahiana. Next base: position 128,084 of record JAODAL010006478.1, on the reverse strand, counting down.
CAGAGGCTTGGGAAAACAAACTCCACCCCTCACATGATGGGGTTTGGGTGCCCCCTTTTCCTCCAACAGTCCTCCCCAATTTAAAGGGCCCTCAAAATGAACCAAAAGTTACTTGGGGGGGCCACCGTCCTTTGGGTCCCCCCGGGACAAAACAAAACTCAGCACTTTTTTTTCCCCCCCACCCCAAAAAGAGAGTAAAAGCAGGAAAGGGACCTTGCTGATTGATCAATGGAGACATCCCGTTTTCGTCTGCTCACGTTTTTTCAAATGTCACGGTGGAACAACATCAACCGTGACAGCAAAGTGCCAAGTACCATAGGGCAGCAGAAAGCAGCGGGCAAGGTGGCGAACCTTATGGTGACCTCGGCAATTTGTTTACCACCCACCAACGCATGCATGCAGGGCACACATCCAACACAAGAGACCCCAACAGCGCCAACTCCAGTTTTTTGTATGTTTTCCCGGGACCCAATAACTTCGGGGTACCCCAAAAGGGACGAATGCCTGAGCTCGCTCGCTCCCCACGCCATAGAGGTTTGTCCTCCCAGCAGCCAGCGCATACTAGCGGCCCCCTTCACAACTGGGGGAAAGTCATTACAGACAAACCATCCGGCTTTCCACAGATAATGGGATTTTTTTAAATTTTTCATCAAGAGAATCAGGCAGGATCTCTGTGATGTTTGGCCCCAATTGCCGGGTCACCGATTGTTTCCGTCTATTTACATTCCCTTCAAACAGAAATGGTCCCTCTTAAAAAATTTTTTTTAAAAATGATCATTTCTTTGCAATTTTTTTTCTCAGTTCCCAACAGTTCATTTTTTTTGGTTTTGCGGAGGGGAAATGTAAAAGACGCAAGGTTCAGACAACACTGAATTCAATTTACTCACTTTTTCTTTAAAGTGTGCCATTTCAAGGTTTTGAGGTCATGTTTCTGTAGATATAGCTAAAATCAGGTCCTTTGGGAAAAGAAATGTGGGTTCTAAATGGGATTCCCCCCATCCAAATTTTTAAAGGGCTGAAAGCTATTTATAATTTTTTTGGGGCATTTGGGTGGAGAACGCTTAAAATTGGGTTCTTTTTTTTAAAAAGAAATGTGGTTCTGGGGGGCATTTCTCCATCACAAATTTTTAAAATGGCTAAAGTCATATTTAAAATTTTTTTGGGCATTTCTGTAATACGCTATAACATGGCCTTTGGGAAAAGAAATAGGCTTTTAAGGCATTTTTCCCTACAATTTTTAACAGGGTGGAAGTCATTTTTATAATTTTTTCATGCTGCTTGAAAGCGCAATATACAGGGGCCTATTAAAAAAATTTGTTTCAACAACATTTGTTCTTTAAAAAATTGCAAAAATTCTCAAGGTCATTTTTTTGAATTTTTGGGGGATTTTCGTGACATGCGCTAACAAGGGCCTATTTTAAAAAATGTTGTTTTTCTAACAGACATTTGTTCAAAACCAAATTTTCAAATGCTCAAGGGTCGTTTTGAATTTTTTGGGGGGATTTTTGCTGTGACATCAGCTATGCTACAGGTCCTATTATAAAAAAAAAAGTTTTTTTCTAACAGAAATTTGTTCTTCACAATTGTCCCCAAATGGCCAAAGGGGATGGGGCTGTCAGAAACAGGAATAGGGAGGGCACTTTAATGGGCCATATTGCAAAATGACTTTTTTTTGCAAGATCTTTAACATAGCTGCAACCCTGTATTGAAAAACCCATTTTAAAACAATTTAAAAAAAGAAAAAAAGGGCATGGTGGATTCCCCTCCTATTTTTAAAAAATGTTTTTTCTAGAATTAAACTACAAAAAACTTGCATGTACAAAATAGCTGGTAAAAAAATTCCTCTGAATTGTACAAGGGGGGTACTGGAAGACTTGGCCAATGTGGTTATTCAAAGGGCAAGGATATGGACACGGCAGAGAACAAAGAACAAACAATTTCCTCCACACGTTGAGGGAAAAAAAATAGAAAAAAAGGCAGAAAAGGGCACCGGGGGGGAACAGAGCATTAACCCCCATATTTCCAATGAAGCTCAATTGGTCCGCACCTACAGAGGGCAAGCGCTACCCAGGTATTAAACTGTGTACTGGGGAAGCTGGGGGCTTCCTAACCTTTTCCGCTTTCCGCCTCTTTTCCCAGCACAGTTTTTCATTGCGCGTCAAAGGGGATTTTACCGGTTAATAGATGCGGACGCCAGCCGGGGCTCCACCGCACCCACTGTAAACCCGGCCCTGGCAGCTTCACCTCGTGTTAAAGATGAAGACCTACCGGGGGTCTCCTCGACCCCCTGAATCTGGCCCTGGCTGGAAACCTTTTTTGTTAAAGAGGCTATGGCGCACTGGGCTCTTACCCTTTAGGGGCAATCAGGAGAGCTTCAAATTTCCTAAAAAATCTGATTTTGAAAAAGGTTATTTTTGTGAGGATGTAGGTCAAAAGGGCTCCAGGCTGGGCACAAAATTTCACATTTAGGGCTTAAAAAATTTTTTTTGAGGCTGGGAGTCACTATGGGGTCGCACATTTGATCTCCAGGGGTGTTGTCCCTAACACGAAGAAAGGGTTTGAAGGAAAAATGAAACTATTGAATTGATTTCTGAATCACTCTCAGAAACCAGGGGGCAAATGTCTTTTTCCCAAATAGGAAAAGTTTTGGGATATTAGGACATTTTTATTACTTAGGGGGTGTGGGCGAATTTAAAACATCTACCGGGAAAAAATACCTTTAAAAACGATATTAAATTTTAAAAATATAATAAAACTTCCCCCAAAAAATTTTGTAAAAAAAAGTCAGTTACCCAAAAAAATATACTAAATGACAGTCACTGTACAAAATAGCATAGTGCCGCTTTGTGTTCTGTGGGTCCAACAGGTTTAGGGGTCATTCTTCGGTACAGGACAGATATAGTCAATGTCCAGTGAAACTAAAATGGTGGTTGAAAGACTTCTTTTTCCGGCACTTTTTTAATCTGTGGGTCGTGCACGTTTGGGGCTCATGCTGTGGCCCAGGACAGGTATAGTCAATGTCCAGTGAAACTAAAATGGTGGTTGAAAGACTCCTTTTTGCGGCACTTTTTAAATCTGGGGGTCATGCAGGTTTGGGGCTCATGCTGTGGCCCAGGACAGGTATAGTCAATGTCCCGTGAAACTAAAAGGTGGTTGAAAGACTCCTTTTCCGCACTTTTTAATTTGTGGATCAGACAGGTTTAATGGTCATTCTGCGGTACAGGACAGATATAGTCAATGTCCAGTTCAACTAAAATGGTGGTTGAAAGACTCCTTTTTCCGGCACTTTTTAAATCTGGGGGTTATGCAAGTTTGGGGCTCATGCTGCGTTCCAGGACAGTTCAATGTCCAGTTCAAGTAAAATGATGGTTCAAATCTTACTGCCTTCTGGCACTTTTTAATTTGTGGGTGATGCAGGTTTAAGGGTCATGCTGTGGTACAAGACAGGGATAGTGAATGGTCTGTGAGTTTTCTTCTGTGGCTTTTATAACCTAAGTGTGTTGCCTAAGATGTAGTACGTATCCATTTGACTGTTGTGGATGTTAATTCCAACTTCTCCAGCCCTGTTTGGGTGTAATAATGAAGGTGTTGTTGCTCTCCCATAGACTTTAATGGTCATCGGCGATTATCTATTATCGACTATCGGAAATCGTCTTGATAATTGCCGATATCGACTATCGAGCCGATGACGATAGTCAACGTAATCGCTCATCACTACCCATAACAACTAATCGGAGCTGACATTTTATTTTTCCAGAGCAGTACAGGAAACAAAAGCTGCGCCCTTATTGGTTACTATGAGCAACTAAAACAGTCTCATTATTGGACAGATTTCAAAAATGAGGCCAATTGTCCTTTAAAAGTAATAATCCCAGAAGATACAACTGCTAAAGGATTCAATTACAGCTTTGTGTAATGGAATTGCATCTGAATCCTACATACAATAAATAAATAAATAAATAAATAAAATAAGTAAAAAAGTTACTGCTACAAAATAAATCATCATGAAAAAAATAAAACACTTGCTTAAAATTACAGATAAAAAAAATATGTCAAACATTTGAAATCAATAACAATTGGCTAGGACAAGTAAAATTCCAGCTATTAAAGGGTTAGTAAACTGTTTAAAATATAACAGCTACTGAATACAGCAATTAATGCAGAAGAGATGAAATAAGAGTACTGTAAGATTGAATATTTTATCTCTAAGCTGAGGCAGTGCCATTCGATCTACAGATTTTCAGTGCAATCTGCAGTGATAACTATATGCTCACACATTTTACATTTTATTGACAAACTTGCTGTGATCAGACACTTCAGAAAAAAGTGTTACTTCTTTAGAAATAAAAATTTTCAAAGGATTGAAACATTGTAATTTGTTTTGGTTCAATCCCTCATAGGTTGTTATGAGGATAATGACAAATGTCACCCCCCAGTTCTGACAACTTCACCTAAGCTCCCTAACTGCTCAACACATGTCATTGAGGAAGCACTCCATTATATAGTAGGCAAATGTGCTCAATGTAGATGCAAGGCCCTTCAGCTCTCAATTCAAATAGGAAACCACGATGTGTGCAATGTAACACCTACAGGGAAACATCATTGAGAGTTGGGCACCATCCCGGCAGGGGATCAGGCCATCCAGCAAAACACAATAGCACCGCAGCGTTATGTCCACTTTATGGAATAACCGTGCATCACAAGCACACTCCAGTTTCATATTTTTAAATATGAAAGCACCCCACATGCATAGCTGTCACTCCCTCGTTTGTAGGACCAACAGACAGGTAGAAATGGAAAACTAGTACCAGGAACAGAGCAGTGACACAGAGTTTGGTATACCAGTGTAGCTCGGGCCCATCCAGTTCTGATGGTACTATTGGTGCGGTTCTTCCCCATTCTCCTGCCAATGTATGGCCCATTCCAGTTCTTGAAGCCGGAACCAGCATGGCCCTGGACGGAGGAGCATGTAGACTGTCCCAGAGTCTGGGTGTGACAGGGGTGTGACATGGTATAGTTTTAAGAGAGAGTCCCACCTGAGCCCGGGGTTATCTTTATTGGAAGGGGATACATGCACCAGTATCCCTGGAGCTTTCAGCTAGGACCAGCAATTCCCATTCACACCCCTATGTATGCCCTACACCAAGCTAACTTAAGGTAACTCGACACATATTCCTGTTTCTTTTGTCTGTACCCATATCCTATTTGTCTTTGCACCTCTGACCACTATATGTATAGCTGTATCCCCTATGTATTTATTGTTTGTCTAGTGTGCACATAAGGTGATTAAATATATAAACTTTTATCCTGAGCTGGTCTGTTGTCCCAATCACCCCGATCCCACTTGTCTGTATTCTCAGTCTCAAATATATTGCTACCCAGGGCAGGTTTCTAGCATGGTTATGAGTTTTAACAGACCAGGCTTATAACTTATGAGGAACTGGTGGCAGTCTACCCGGCTGGCAGAGTTCTGTTTTACCGGGGCGGATACTCAGCTGTTTAGGGTTGTGGGTGATTGAGGTATCCTCTCACATTCCCTGGGTCTTCCTGTGCCTGTTTGGCCAGGGGTTAGCTGTGAAACTGTATCTGGATGGCTTTGCGTACCCATAGGGGGAGTGCAATGTCACAAATACACCCCAAGTCAGGCCATCGACCCACGAATGGGTACAGGTCTTCCTGAGAGATTGGTGACAGCATGGTGGGATCGAGACAGTAGTGTGTTTGAGTGCAGAACCAGACACTAAGGGCTACCAGTAGTGGCTTTTGCTGGTGGGGGTCTTAAGATCAGCTCAGCACTAGACGGTCCGAGTGCAAATACAAGCTGTTTGGTACTTTCAGGTTGCAGTTTTCTGTCAGTAACCCAGGGTTGCAAGGATGACTGGTCGCAGCGGGGAAATAACCAAACAGACAAAGCCCTGAAGAAACAGATGGCAAAATTAGCCAAGGCAAGAAGGAGCTCAGTCCAGACCGGCTTGTGGACCATGAGGAGGTGAATGGTAAACTACAAGGCAAGAGAGAGTCCAGCTCAACAGATGGCCAATTCCTCAGTAGATTACTCAACCTCAGCTGTCCTCCTGCAAGTTTCCCTGGCTAAGCTTGAAGCTGGGAACCTCGCCACCTATGAGGCCTTCCTAAAAGCCGAACGTTGCAAGCAAGCATAGGCCCCCCTAGCAGCCAAAGAACATTGCGAGCAAACGGATGTGGAAGCCAGGGCCGTTCCTAGGGGCGGGCGAGGCGGGCGATCGCTCAGGGCGCCGAGGCTCCGCTCACCCGAGGGGGGCAACGCCTGCCTCGCCCGCCGGATCACCCCTGACTCTGCGCGGCTGTTTTATAACAGTCGCGCAGAGCCAGCAGCTGCTGGTGCAGGGAGGAGGCGGGACAGATCGTTCCCATCCTGACTCCTCCCCTGTATCAGCGTCGCGGGGGGCGCACAGTTTTCACCGCGCCCCCTGCAACGCTAGGTCTCCTCGGTCGGCAGCTCTGCCGCTGAGGAGATCTCTGGGAGCTGCGTGCAGCGTAAGTGGCGTGATGACGTCACGGCACTTACACCGCTCAGCAGCTCCGGATCGGGACGCGCGGACCGAGGTGAGTACTTTTTTGTTATTTTATAATTAGTTACAGGGGCATCACCTGGCTACAAGGGGGGCATCACTGGCTACAGGGGGCATCACTGGCTACAAGGGGGCATCTACTAGCTACAAGGGGGCATCTACTGGCTACAAGGGGGCATCACTGGCAACAATGGGGGCATCACTGGCTACAGGGGCATCACTGGCTACAGGGGGCGTCTACTGGCTACAAGGGGGACATCACTGGCTGCAATGGGGGCATCACTGGCTGTAGGGGGCATAACTGGCTACAAGGGGGCATCTACTGGCTACAGAGGGGCATCATTGGCTACAGGGGGGCATCACTGGCTACAAGGGGGCATCACTGGCTACAAGGGGGGAATCACTGGCTACAAGTGGGGCATCTACTGGCTACAAGGGGACATCTACTGGCTACAAGGGGGCATCTACTAGCTACAAGGGGGCATCTACTAGCTACGAGGGGGAATCACTGGCTACAAGGGGGGCATCTACTGGCTACAAGGTGGGCATCATTGGCTACAGGGGCATCTACTGGATACAGGGGGGCATCACTGGCTACAAGGGGCATCACTGGCTACGGAGGGCATCTACTGGCTACAGGGGGGCATCATTGGCTACAAGGGAGCATCACTGGCTACAGGGGGCATCACTGGCTACTAGTGGGGCATCACTGGCTACAGGGGCATCACTGGCTACAAGAGGGGCATCACTGGCTACAAGGGGGGCATCTACTGGCTCACTGGCTACAAAGGGGCATCTACTGGCTACAAGGGGGCATCACTGGCTACAAGGGGGCATCACTGGCTACAGAGGGGCATCACTGGCTACAGAGGGGCATCTACTGGCTATGGAGGCATCACTGGCTACGGGGGCATCATTTGCTACGAGGGCCTGATTGGCTACAGGGGGACATCAACTGGCTACAGGGGGCTACTACCTAGCGGGGCTACTACGTGGCAACAGGGGGCATATTACATGGCAACCATATGAGGTGTTATAGATGGGGAGTTTGTATAGAGATAGGAATTGGCAGAGAAGTGCTGATAATTTGAGGAGTCTAAGATGTTTGATTTGTAAATTTTACAGTGAAGAGTCTGGAGTAGTCGTCATAGCGTCTGGGACAGATGGAAAAGAAGAAGAAGAGAAAGAGAACAACTCTTCAGAGACGTCTCCTGTGAGTCACTAGATATACTGTAATAATTTATATGTCTGCAGAGCCTGTGTACAGCTGGTATCTAACACTGTATGGTCACTGTATGCTGGTAATATTGGTTGTAGTATAATGGTTTGTATTCAGTAATGGTCAGTTTGTATTATTCAGTCACTATATGGTGGTGATATGTGTTCATGGCGTGGTGGTATTATTGGGTTACTATGTGCTGGTGATATGTGGTCATGGTGTGGTTTTATTATTCGGTCACTGTGTGCTGGTGATATGTGGTCATGGTGTGGTTTTATTATTCGGTCACTGTGTGCTGGTGATATGAGCTCTTAGGATTCTGGTTGGTGTAGCGAGCAGTGTTATTTGGTAACTGTATGACTATTATTTAGTAGTTTTATAAGTAGCAGATTGTGGTAAAGCTTTTTGTATATTTTGGCTTTGGTTTATGGTGATGCAATGTGGTGTACTGTGACGCCATATGTTACCGAGGAAGGGCGGGGGGAGTGGGGGGCGAAATTTCGTCACCTCGCCCTGAGTGAAATTTAGCCTAGGAACGGCCCTGGTGGAAGCTGCAGGACGTCGTGAGCTGGCAGAGGCTGCAGAGTGTCAAGAGCAAGAAGAGGAATGTCAGTGTGAGCGTGAACACCAACTGCAGGTTTTCCAGATACAAACCTCACAGCCCACCATGAATATTCAAGAGTTCCCTGAGACCTGGATCCCAAAAAAATTAGTGGAGGACTTCCCCATGCTGGATAAAGGTGAGGACCTGGACACCTTCTAGCTGGCTTTTGAGAAAATTAGCCACCAGCACCTTCTACCTGAGGACCAGTGGGTCCGGTTCCTAACCCCTCATCTCAGGGGGAAAGCACTGGAGATCTATGAGGATCTGCCCAGTGAGAACACCCTGACCTCTAAGGTAATCAAGCAGGCTCTGGTCTGGCACTACAACCTAACCCTTGAGATGTACCGAAAGAAGCTCTGAAGTTTTCAGCGGGTTCCTACCAACAACTGGGCTAACCATATGCGGGCCTATCTGAAAGCAGTTGACCAATGGACCTAGGGTTTGGAGCTCACCACCGTCTAGCAGCTGAAGAAGCTTATCACGATGGAGCAGTTCTTGTGGAACCCAGAGGACCTCCAGCAACAACTTCATGACAAGAGACCACAGGGGGCTTCCACCACAGCAAACCTTGCAGTTGAGTATGCCAACAATCGGGAATCAGAGGCCAAGAAGAATGACAGCTGGAGAGGGGTAAAGGCGCACGTGGTGCCAGTTGTCTCTACCTCGAAGCCCAGGGGGCTACTAGCCCATGCTTCTCCGTCCATGTAGTAACCCCAAATCTGTCACTTTTGCAAACAGCCAGGACACTTCAAGGCCTTTCCAGAGAAGCTGCCCAATGTTTTGTTTGTGGGTGGGGATGGGGGAAGGTCCCTTGATAACTATCAGCCTATCACTGTAGGTTGGGCCGGGGCCATGGGACTCCTGAACACTAGCATTGAGATGACTGTGGTGCACCCTGAGCTGGTGTCCCCACAGGATATGATGCCTGGGAAGACTTGCGCTGTCTTCGGAATTGGAGGCATTGTGCTGGCGCTGCCGATCGCCAAAGTCTACCCGGATTGGGGCTCCATGCAGAGAGTGAGGGAGGTGGGGGTATATCCAAACATTCTGGTCAGTGGTTTAATAGCGACAGACTTGGGGCGACCAGTAGCACATTTTGAGGCCCCTGAGCCCCCAGGGTCTGCTCCCTCCAAATGTAATGTAATACCCATCCCAGTTAATAACCTGGACCAGGTTATTAACCTGCATACTGATGGAATTGTGGGGGTCAGTGATTTGATGTGTCCCTCTCCATCCTGTGGAGAAGAGGTAAGATCAGCAGGCTGCAATGAGGCAGCAGGGTATTTCCAGCAATCCTGCTGGATGTGGTGTCTCCTGGTTCGTTAGCAGATCGCTGCGGTGGGGGAGCATGCAGGTGAGGCAGGGCTCCCAGGTAAGGCCACCGGGCAGGGTCTCCCCAGAATCGAGATGTCAGAGGGCCAGGTTAGGCCGACTGAACTGGCGACTTGTACAGACACCGTAGGGGAGGGAGCACTACCATTGGTTGCAGCCATCATGGCGGCTGTCATGCGCAGTGAAAGTGCCAAGGTCTCGGGGTTTCCTCAGGGGTCCGACAGCATCCTTGCATAGGGTCAGCTAAGCGCCAGGGCAGACGGGGGCCAGGAGACAATTCCCAGGTAACTGACAAAAGACGTGGCAGTCTCCTCCATTCTGGCCAGATCGGAAACCACTGCATGTGCAAAGTCACCCCTACAAATAGACATTATTGAGAACTGGGCACCATCCTGGCCACGAGTGGGTACAGGTCTTCCTGAGAGATTGGTGACAACATGGTGGGATCAAGACAGTAGTGTGTGTGAGTGCAGGACCAGACACTAAGGACTACCAATAGTGGCTTTTGCTGGTGGGGGTCTTAAGTTCAGCTCAGCACTAGACGGTCCGAGTGTTGTCACTCCCTCATTTGTAGGATCAACGGACAGGGAGAAATGAGAAACTGGTACCAGAAACAGAGCACCGCCCCAGATTTTGGTATCCCAATGTAGCTTGGGCCCATCCAGTTCTGATGGTACCATTGGTGCAGCTCTACCCCCATTACCCTGCCAATATATGGCACATTCCAGTGTTAGAAGCCAGAACCAGCATGACCCTGGAAGAAGGAGCGTGTAGACCATCCCAGGCGGTGTGACAAGGGTGTAATGTGCGATGTTCTGATATAAAAAATCCAAAAAATAATCCCACCCTTAAAATCTAATTTATATTGTTGTCCAACCATAAAAGATTATATAGGGCAATAAAGCCATATAAAAATATTGATTCTAAACTGAGACTAAGTTCAAAATTCACAAATCCATTCACTGTACAGTATGTCCCCTATATATCAAACAGGAACAGTTCACCAGAGTACGGTAAGAGGTACGCCAGACAATTATAACAATCTACCTCCCTATCAAAAAACACTTTTCCTCAAAAGGACCTTAGTGGGGTAACCGTCCCGAAAGGGATGAACAAGCAGAACTAGGGTACACTAGTTGGCGCCCCTAAACAAGGTAAACTGGGTTGTCTTGCGTGTTTTTTACAATTATATAGTTTATATAGTTTTTCAAAGAGAAAAGGAAAGAATGAAAGATATACAGGGGACATATCAGTGTAAATTATGTCAAAAATTACATACACAGAGGGTCATCTATATAGGAAACTACAGACGCCAAGGGTGTAATTGAAATTACCTTATAGGGTGAATCCTCCCTTACATTTAAATAGAATATTTATCATGTACAAATTCCTCCCTACATATCACATGCAGTTTTCTGCATATATATATATATATATATATATATATATATATATATATATATATATATACACAAAATTCATACAAATATGCCCCAATATGGACACAAAAAAAAGAACAAAAAAGCCTCATGAGGGCACATAATTACCATGCATGCAAACCCCAGACACATTTCTTCTCATGTCAAGAATCATCAGTGGGAAATACGTAAAGATAAAGAGAAAATATATCCTTTGTGCAGCAATACCACAAGATTCACTTTAAACACTATGTCAAACAGGTTGTCCTAGTTTCAACATACGTAAAGATCTCATTTTTAATAGGATGGTATATCCATAAGTGAAAGGAAGAAACTGAGTGGGAGCAGGTTTGCTCTACCACCAAAATTTCAGTCACACAAAACGATCTTGGGAGTGGAGTATATATTCTTTTACTCCGGTAACGCCCCTTTTTCTTTTTCTCTAATCAGTCATATCGCTCTTCCCTATTCAGCTAAAATCACTCCATCTCCTATGGGTGACATCCTACTAAGTATCCCAAATATCATACATTCATATTTTACTCTTAAACAAAGTATATTTAGTGATGAACTCAATTGCACAGTGTTCGGCGTCTTGCAGATTCTAATGCGCATGCACGGGTCGCAGATGGCTTATCGCGCCTCAAAAAACCTTAAGTGTGCCTGCGTCGGTTTTTTGTTTGTCAGTTCTAAAGTGTTTAGCGTCTTACATAGTCCAAGGTGCATGCATGAATTGCGGATGGCATATCGCGAATCCAAAATGCGTCAACAACAATCTTTTATATTTCTAGGCACACAGGCCAATGAATACATAAAATGCACCTTCGTCAGTCTTTCATTTACCAGGCGCATATACAGATAAGTACACACATACAGCTAAATCCAAGCTAAAATGCGCCTCAGGCAGTCTTTTATTTATCAAGTCCATATATAGGTGAGTATATATAGATGAGTAACCTATTCAGATTCTGCAAATCTGGGGTGCCTGAGAATCATACTGTATGATCCTATGATCCATAGATGAGTTTCCACCTCTGATCGTCTCTGTGATGTCAATAATTGTGATCTGTCTCTTGCTAAAGTAGTTCGATATGCTTCCCAAATAACTTTCTTGAGGTGCCCTCTCCTTAAAAATCTCTCACGTATGTCCTTAGCCTGTGACCGAAAAGATGTCAAGTCAGAACAGTTCCTTCTCAGGTGTAAGAACTGACCTAGAGGGATACCTTTCACAAGTGACCTCGGATGACAACTCTCCTATTACAGGATACTATTAGTCACTGTACTTTTTCTATAAACTTTTGTACCAATAGTACAGTCTGTGTTTTTTGTTACCAGAACATCCAAGAAAGGTAAGACATATTCATTTGTCTCATATGTAAATCATAAGCCTATTTCATTTCTGTTTTGGCTTTCCACAAAGGAGACAAAGAAGGATAAACTGCCCCACCACAGGACAAAGACATCATCAATATATTTTAACCACATCTCAGTGTTGTCCATGACATCCTCCGTGGTTTCTGAGATGGCGGTACTCTCCCACCAGCCCAGGAGCAGTTTAGCATATGTGGGAGCACTAGGGCTCTCTATTTCAGTGCTCCTAAGCTGTTGGTAGATCTTGCGGTCAAATAGAAAGCAGTTGTTCTCCAATGAGAACTTCAAGAGAGCGATCTCAAATGCATTGTATGACTTCTATTGTATACCCCGTGTCTGCAGGAACCATTCAACAGCCATAATGCCCTAATCATGGGGGATGAAAAAATACAAGGCCTCAACATCAATGCTGCATAACAAAGTTTGACGATCAATACTTACTCCTTCCAATTTGGACATTAACCCCTTCCTGACGGCCGGTCATAATAATATGGCTCTACGTTTTTTTTCTTCCTTGCCTTCTGAAAGCCATAACTTTTTTTATTTTTCCACCTACAAAGACGTATTAGGGCTTTTATTTTGCGGGACAAAATGTATTTTCTAATGGTGTTATTCATATTACCATAGAATATACTGGAGAACGGCAAAAAAATTCTAAGTGGGGCAAAATGTGAAAAAACCTTCTTGCCCCATGGGAAGCTTTTTTTTACGGCATTCATTCTTCATTAAAAATGATGTATTATTTGTATTCTACAGGTTGATATGCATCCGGCAACAACAAGCATGTACAGTTTCTGACACGTAAAAAAATTCCAAACATTTTCTATTTTTGAAATTTGTGCTGTGGCGCCATTTTGTTCGACCAATAACTTTTTTGTACTAACACCTACAAACATGAGTGAGGTGGTATTTTTTGCGGGCTGAAGTGTACTTTTTATTGGAATGCATGCAACTTTTTTGATCACTTTTATTCCAATTTTTATAGGATATGAAATGACCCAAAAATCCGCAATTTTGGCGTTTGGAATTTTTCTTATATTTTAATGCATCAGACTTTTTCGGATGCGGCAATACCAAATATGTTTAACTTTTTAATTATTTTAGTTTTTTTATTTGTAAAGTTGTGAAAGGGGGGTGACTTGAACTTTTAATACTTTTTTATTTTTTTACACTTTAATTTTTTTTTAACTTTAACTTTGAGTCCCCCTAGGGTGTTTGACTACTAGAAGGGAGGAGCGATCATTTATACAGCCTAATGCATTGCATGTACAATGCATTAGGGTGTACAAAGATGGCGGTTACCCCACCTCCTGCCTGGGGCCGGAAGTAAGAAAATTCAAAACATGGTGGCGATAGAAGCCTTCACAAGGCTTCCCGCTGTCATGTTAGGTGAGCGGGACTCAGCAATTTCACTGCTGATGTCCCAATCACAGTGAAGAATGGTGTGTGGCGCCATCTCTCATTGATTTAGATGGCACCCCTTTGTGCTGTAACCGCCGGGTGTTAGCTGCAATAAGCCGGATCTTGCTGCTTGCCGGTATCAGGACATATCCATATATTCTATGTGGGTAAGGGGCTAAATCTGATGTATCTCGCACACAGGAGGGTAATGCAGGACAAAATTTCTCAATATACTAAATACTGTGTAATACTATTGATACCGGATATCATAGGTCTTCCCTTCAAGGGCACCAGACCCTTGTGGATCTTTTTCGGAGTCCATAAAAAGTAGCCCTTCTAGAGTACTTAGGCAACAAAAAATCATATTCCTGTTTACTGATCAACCTGTTGCTCAAGGTATCGTTGAATCTGTAACCAGCACCCTGTAGCACTGTTTGTCCTGTAGCAAGTCAAGACACATTCTCTGATATTTTTCAACATCAAAGACCACCAGATTGCCCATTTTGGCCGCTAGATTAATTATGATTGTTTTGTCATTTTGTAGAGACATTAGGGCCTGTGTCTCCTCACTTGAAAGATTACCCCCAGCGGACCAAGGTGCTATCTGTTTAATCTTATATGTAATAAAATCTAAAAATTACATCTAATTGTTTTACTCCAAGATAAGGACCTGAAGAGGTTACTCCTAGAGAGACTACTCATAACATACCACAGCTGACAGAGCATAGAAGATTGACTGGTAAATAGCCATTTTTTTTAACCCCAATACGAAGGAATACATGGCTTGATAGGAAAACCCTGGGTTGCTTTAAATGTGGGTCTTGTAATTTTTGCAGGTTTATTTGTCAGTCTAAGGAATTTAGGGGAGCCTCAACGAGTCAAAAATTCTAAAGTAAGACCTTTATCAACTGCCTATCGAGTGGAGTGATATATATGGCTACATACTCATACCCACTAAATTATGTGGAAAAAACAAAATGCGAATTTCGTAGACATATTGGCGAGCATGTGGGGGACAGATGATGAGGGGCAGTTACCTCTATTGCCCGACATGGTCGAAAGAAGCATGAGGGGATACCTGAGGCTATCTCTTTTCATGGCATTGATAGAACCACCTGTGAGAGGTAGTGATTGGGCCTGTGTAATTTAAAAAAGGTGTGCAGATGGATTTTTTAATTAAACAGCACATATCCTTCGGGGCTCAATGAATATCTAACATTTACAAGTTTTTTATAATATACTAGTCTGTATCTAGCTTGTTATTTGAGTCTGGTTTTATATATTAAAAAGACATTACTTGCAATCTGTCTTTCAAAAATTAGGATGGTCTTAAAACTATTGGCCTTTTACCTTAAGGTCTGGATACACAAAAATCCCCTTCATCTGTATGACAGCAACCATCTCTTTGGGTTTGTGCATCTATTAAACTAATGCAACATATATCCTTCATACTATATTTTTGTGTGGTTGTCTTGGATAGCATTTTGCTTATACCTTTTGGGCTTCTCCCATACTGTACAGGGAGTTAATTTGTAAGTGGGACAATTTGATCCTTTTGAATTGATGTGATTTGAATTAGCTATGGATATGTACTCATCTATATATGCACTTGATAAATAAAAGATTGTCTGAGGCGCATTTTAGCTTGGACATAGCTGTACGTGTGTACTTATCTGTATATTCACCTGATAAATGAAAGACTGTTGAAGGCACATTTTAGACGCAGTATGTACAGTATTCATTGGCATGTGTGTCTAGGAATAGTAAAGATTGTTGTAGACGCATTTTGAATTTTGGAGGCGCGACATGCCATCCGCGATTCATGTATGTACCTTGGAGTATGTAAGATGCTTAACACTATAGAACTGACAGATCGAAAGCCAATGCAGGCACACTTAAGGCTTTTTGAGGCGTGGTAAGCCATCTGCGACCCAAGCATGTGCATTAGAATCTGTAAGACACCGAACATTGTGCAATTGAGTTAATCACTACATATATTGGGTTTTAAGAGTAAAATATGAATGTAAGATATTTGGGATAGTTAGTAGGATGTTGCCCATAGAGAATGGAGTGATTTTAGCTGAATATGGGAGAGCGATATGACTGATTAGAGAAAAAGGGGGTGTTACCGGAGTAAAAGAATATATACTCCCTTTCATGATCATTTTGTGTGACTGAGAGCAAACTTGCTCCCACTCTGCTTTTTACTTCCACTTATGGATACACCATAAGATTTTCAAGTATGTTGAAACTAGGACAACCTTTTTGGCATCGTGTTTAAAGTGAATCTTAAAAAACTCTGCATGTTATATGTGGGGAGGAATGATAAATATTCTATTTGAATGTAAGGGAGTATTCACCCTATATAGGATATGATGTTCACTCCTTGGCTTCTGTAGTGTCTGATATAGATGACCATATGTGTATGTCATTTTTGACATAATTTATACTGCAAAGTCCCCTGTATATCTTTCATTCTTTCCTTCTCTTTGCACTTTGAAAAACTACATAAACTCTATAAATGTAAAAAACACAAAAGACAACCCAGTTTACCTAGTTTAAGGAAGCCAACTAGGGTACACTAGTTACATAATTACATAGTTAGTACAGTTGAAAAAAGACATGTGTCCAGGGCCGCCGTACAGGCGGTACAGCCAGTACTCCTGTACGGGGCCCGGTGAAATAAGGGGGCCCGCTGCAAGCAGGCCCCTTTATTCCCAATTAGTGTTTAGCGATTACGTTGGCCATCGACGGTCGATAGTCGACCATCATCGACAAGATATTCGATGGTCGATTATAGAGTATGATCGATGACCATTAAAGTCTATGTGAGATAAACAACACCTTCATTCTTACACCCAAACAGGGCTGGAGAAGCTGGAATTAACATCCACAACAGTCAAATGGATACGTGCTACATCTTAGGCAACACACTTAGGTTATAAAAGCCACATAAAAAAAAATCACAGACCATTCACTATCCCTGTCTTGCACCACAGCATGAGCCTTAAACCTGCATGACCCAGCCACAAATTAAAAAGTGCCAGAAGGCAGTATGATTTGAACCATCATTTTACTTGAACTGGACATTGAATATCCCTGTCCTGGAACGCAGCATGAGCCCCAAACCTGCATGACCCCCAGATTTAAAAAGTGCCGGAAAAAGGAGTCTTTGAACCACCATTTTAGTTTCACTGGACATTGACTATACCTGTCCTGGGCCACAGCATGAGCCCCAAACCTGCATGACACCAGATTAAAAAGTGCCGGAAAAAGGAGTCTTTCAACCACCATTTTAGTTTCACTGGACATTGACTATACCTGTCCTGGGCCACAGCATGAGCCCCAAACCTGCATGACCCCAGATTAAAAAGTGCTGGAAAAAGGAGTCTTTCAACCACCATTTTAGTTTCACTGGACATTGACTATACCTGTCCTGGGCCACAGCATGAGCCCCAAACCTGCATGACCCCAGATTAAAAAGTGCCGGAAAAAGGAGTCTTTCAATCACCATTTTAGTTTCACTGGACATTGACTATACCTGTCCTGGGACACAGCATGAGCCCCAAACCTGCATGACCCCCACATTTAAAAAGTGCCGGAAAAAGGAGTCTTTCAACCACCATTTTAGTTTCACTGGACATTGACTATACCTGTCCTGGGCCACAGCATGAGCCCCAAACCTGCATGACCCCAGATTAAAAAGTGACGGAAAAAGGAGTCTTTCAACCACCATTTTAGTTTCACTGGAAATATACTGTCCCTGTCCTGGGTAGCGCTTGCACCTCCGTATGAGTGCGGACCAATTGAGCTTCACTTGTAAATTCTGGTGTTTAACGCTCCTGTACCACCCTGTGGCCCTTTTTCTTGGCATTCTTTTTCTCATTTTACTCAACGTGCTGGAGGAAATTGTCTCTGTACTTTGTTCTCTGTCCATGCTCCATACTCCTTGTCCTCTGAATAACCTACATCTGGTCAAGTTTTCCTGTACCTCCCTTGTACAATTCAGAGGAATTTTTTTACCAGCTATTTTGTACATGCAAGTTTTTTTGCAATTTAATTCTAGAAAACACATTTTTAAAATAGGATGGAATCCCACCTTGTCTTTGTTTCTCTTTTTTTAATTGTATTAAATGGGTTGTCTCAATACAGGTATTGATAGCTATGTTAAAGATCTTGCAAAAACAAGTCATTTTGCAATATGTGTCCATTAACAGTGTCCTACCTATTCCTGTTTCTGACAGCACCATCCCCTTGAGCCTCTCTTGACAATTGTGAAGAACAAATGTCTGTTAGAAACAACATTTTTTTATAATAGGACCTGTAGTATAGCTGCATGTCACAGCAAAATTCCCCCAAAAATTCAAAGCATGACCCTTGAGCCACTTTGGACAATTGTGAAGAACAAATGTCTGTTAGAAAACAACATTTTTTTTAGAATAGGCCCTGTATTTATAGCTGCATGTCACAGCTAAATTCCCCCAAAAATTCAAAGCATGCCCCTTGAGCCACTTTGGGACAATTGTGAAGAACAAATGTCTGTTTAGAAACAAACATTTTTTTTTTTATAAATAGGACCTGTAGTATTGCTGCTTTTCAAAGCAGCATGACCCAAAAAATTAAAAAAAAAATTGACTTCTCTGCCACTGTTAAAAATTGTGAGGGAGAAATACCACTTAGAAGCCACATTTCTGTTACAAAGGAACATGATTATTGCTGTATCTCACAGCTACATGACCCCAAAAAAATTAAAAATTTATGACTTCTCAGCCACTATTAAAAATTGTGAGGGAGAAATGCCACTTAAAAAGCCACATTTCTGTTCCAAAGGACCATAATTATAAGCTGTATCTACAGCACATGACCTCAAAACCTTTGACAATGGGGAAAACTTCTAAAGATAAAGTGAGTAAATGGGAATAGGGTGTTGTCATGAAAACTTGCTGTCTTTTACAGTCTCCTCACAGCAAAACTAGCAAAATGAACTGTTGGGAAAAGTGAATTAAAAATTGCAGTAAGGATGATACATTTAAAAAAAAACGTCATATCTGACCTCGCGACATGTTTCGCCAGCTAACCTGGCTTTATCAAAGGGTTTTGGGTCCGAACCTCTAAGCCTTGATAAAGCCAGGTTAGCTGGCGAAACAAGTCGGCGAGGTCAGATATGACGTTTTAAATTGTGATCTCTCATCTCTGTCTACAAGTGTCACCTGCTGCAGACGGTGTCACAAGGGGGCCTTATTTGTTCTGTGTCTATGAGATTAGGGACGACTGCCCAAGTAGTTGGCTTAAGCTAGTACTTTGCTATAGATATAAGGCTCCCCTGTTAGTAGGTGGGGTTTCACCACACTTGATAATAGAAAGGGGGTTATTCCCTCATTCAGAAACAAAAAGGGTTAAATGATGAGGTTTAGAGATCAGGTTTTTAAATAGTGTGTTAGAGGGTTAAGAGTTAGATATAATAAAAGTTTACGTTTTAGTGTTTAACAGATAGAGAACTGATAGAGTGTAAGTTTGCCTATGGCAAAATAGTAAATATAGGCACGGGATGTGCTCCAGCCTACCGATCTTAAGGGCGGCCAGCAGATTTCGCCCGTTATCGCACACCACCTTGCCTGGCACAAGGTTCTTGGCACCCAGCCAGCGCTCGGTCCTTCATTGCGGAAAAACCGTCCACAGCTCCTGACCGTGTGTGGACGGTCTCCCAAAACAGATTAATTTCAACACGGCCTTTGGGTTTCTCTGGGCACGTGATGCCCCAGAGGACCTTGGGGGAAAGAACCCTGCACCATCCCTGCGGTTTTGAAGAGCGTGCGCCGAGCCTGAGAGCCACCGTCACCCCCAGAGACCCTCCACCCCGCCCCAACCCAGTGAGCTGTCACAGAGATATAGCGGCCTTGGCCGGGCTTACTAGTCCATGAGTCGGTGGTCAGATGGACTTTTCCGGCCACAGATGCAGACAACGCGCTTGAATTTTTAGATGACACGTGGCTGGCCAGGGTCGGGACGGTTTTTCTGGCCTAGAAATTCCTGCTCGGCCTCTGGTAGGGGGGGCAGGCAAGGGCCATGACGTGGCGGAACCCATCTGTGTCCACCAGACGGAAAAGGCACATTTCCAAGGCCAAAAGCCTGGCAATACCGACATTCAGGCTTTTGGCTTTGGGATGGTTTGGGTTAAAGTGTTCCTTCTGCTCCTAAACCTGGAAGACAGAAGGCTGGCTGCTAGACTGGCCGCTGTACGGCATGCAGGTCATCAAACTGGCGGGAGGAGAAGGGGTAGGATGGGTCTCTGGTGGTGCTGGTGGTACTCGGGCGACGGTGGGGGCTGAATCGGAGGCTGATCCCTGATCATGACTCTGAGAGACATTTGCAGCTGAGGAACGCTTGGTGGTGGCAGAGGAGGAAGAGGAGGCGGAGACAGAGGGTGTGACAGTGGTTGGAGGCCCGGCGTCGGTCTGGCCTTTTTTGG
Source organism: Phyllomedusa bahiana (assembly GCA_025379985.1). Lineage (NCBI taxonomy): Eukaryota > Metazoa > Chordata > Amphibia > Anura > Hylidae > Phyllomedusa > Phyllomedusa bahiana. The sequence goes on along the minus strand of JAODAL010006478.1, from coordinate 107,719 downwards.
CCAAGTGTTGCCTCCATTTCAACTCATGCACTCGCTGCATGTGACTAGACAGGTTGGTGGTGGTTAACCACCTCAGGTTCTTGCCTCTACTTATGCGTTTACGGCAACGGCGGCATATGACATCGCTGGGTGAATCAGAGGCTTGCTCAAAGAAGGCCCAGGCTTGAGAGGTCCTGGACCTTTTTGACGGCAATAAGCGAGGAGCGGGGTTTGCGCTGACCGTGGCTGGCGGAATCATATCAGGGGACTTCTGCAACCGCCCTCTCCATTTCTGAGGCGGGACCCGTACTGACACTACCCCATCGTCTTCCTCTTCGTCCAGTGATGAAGCGCTCACAAGCAAATTCTGCTGAAAAGACCACGTTGGATCCGCAATGTCGTCATCATCATCATCAACACAGGTGACTTCGTTGTCCTGAAATTCTGCATCCAGGAGCTGCGGGCTACAAGCAAGAGGGACTGCAAGGCGTTGCCGACCGCCCGGGATTTTTGCCAATTGACCGGCTTCCTTCTCCTCCTCTGATGGCATCAGTAACTGGGCGTCAGAGCAGAGAAAATCATCCTCTTTGGCCTCTTGATCTTTTAACATGCCTTCTGACCCCAACCGCATTTTGTCATCAAAGAGATCTTCAGAAAATTGATTATCCACAGTGGTGGGTACACGAGTTGACATTTGAGCTGCTTCATGTTGGACGGATGCTGATGATGCTGATGACGACATTTGTGGCCGTGACTGGGAGGACGAGGAGGTAAGACGAGCAGGTTGCATTAACCACTGAAGGACAGATTGGCGACGCTGATCGTTACTGAGATTCACATGGCCCTGACCCAGCGATGACAGGCCTGACGGTCCTGCAACTGACGATCCGCTGGCATGCTTGTTGTTGCCAGCACTGGAAGGAGCACCTTCTCTCGTACCGCTACCTCCATGTCCTACCCCCCTCTTTGCTCGCTTACCACCTGAATTTCGCTCCATGTTAAGAAATATAAAAATTTGAGAAGGTATAGAGAGTTTTGGAAAGTCTTTTTATAAAGACGGCAAATCACAGCTATTTTCAAATCCCTCAAATCAAAACAAAATTTGCGTATTCAAAATTTTAAATGCAAAGTAGATCTATCAAAAAGCTGCCTGGCCAATGTGAAAAAACACGTATCTGTAATGTATTCGGATAATTAAAGGTATTTTTTGGCACCTATCAATTTCACCTTGTGGTGACTACAAAATTGCTGTATTCAAATTTAAGTGCAAAGTAGATCTATCAACATAGCTGGCCTGCACCAAAGTGTAAATACACGTATCTGAAGTGTATTCGGATAATAAAGGTATTTTTTGGCGCCTATCAATTCACCCGTGGTGACTACAAAATTGATGTACTCCCCATTTAAGTGCAAGGTGCCTCAATGATCAAAGCTGTAGTGCGCCAAAGTGAAAAAACATGTATCTGTAATGTATTCGGATAATAAGAGGTATTTTATGGCAGCTATCAATTCACTTGTGGTAACTACACAATTGCTGGATTCAAATTTAACTGCAAGGTGGCTCTATCAACAAATCTGGACTGGGCAAAAGTGCAAAAACACGTATCTGTTAAGTATTCGGATAATAAAAGGTATTTTTTGGCACCTATCAATTCACCTGTTTAGACTACAAAATTGCTGTATTCAAATTTAACTGCAAAGTAGATCTATCAACAAAGCTGGCCTGCGCCAAAGTGAAAAAAACACGTATCTGAAATGTATTCAGATAATAAAAGGTATTTTTTTGGCACCTATCAATTCACCTGTGGTAACTACACAATTGCTGGATTCAAATTTAACTACAAAGTGGCTCTATCAACAAATCTGGACTGGGCAAAAGTGCAAAAAACACATATCTGTAATATATTTGGATAATAAAAGGTATTTTTGGCACCTTTCAATTCACCTGTGGTGACTACAAAATTGCTGTATTCACATTTAAGTGCAAGGTGCCTCAATGAACAAAGCTGTAGTGCGCCAAAGTGAAAAAACACGTATCTGTAATGTATTCGGATAATAAAAGGTATTTTTGGCACCTATCAATTCACCTGTGGTAACTACACAATTGCTGGATTCAAATTTAACTGCAAGGTGGCTCTATCAACAAATCTGGACTGGGCAAAAGTGCAAAAAACACGTATCTGTAATGTATTCGGATAATAAAAGGTATTTTTTGGCACCTATCAATTCACCTGTGGTGACTACAAAATTGCTGTATTCAAATTTAACTGCAAAGTAGATCTATCAACAAAGCTGGCCTGCGCCAAAGTGAAAAAACACGTATCTGAAATGTATTCGGATAATAAAAGGTATTTTTGGCACCTTTCAATTCACCTGTGGTGACTACAAATTTGCTGTAACAACAAGGATCTCCTCCCGATCGTACAGTGCCGATTCGGGTGGAGGGGATGCTACAAATAGAAAAAGCGCAGCTGGAGTCCTTTTAAAACAAAACACTGTAAAACACTATAAGTCAGGTGCTCACCTGGTATAGCTGTACGATTGCGGTACAACACGAGATCTAGTAGTATTTTATAACAGTGAGAATGAAAGATAAGCAGCTCCCGTCCGTTCCCACCGATGAGCGCCACGAGGACGCTCATCAGTGGGAATGTATTCGGATAATAAAAGGTATTTTTGGCACCTTTCAACCTGTGCTGACTACAAAATTGCTGGATTCTATTTAACTGCAAGGTGGCTATATCAACAAAGCTGGAATGGGCAAAATTGAAAAAGAACACCTATCTGAAATGTATACTGATAATAAAAGTGGAGTTTTGCACCTAACAAAGAGACCTGCAGTTACTAGAAAAGATGTGTATCCTAATATAAGTTCAGGCTGCCCAATATCCAGGAAATATTTCAATAGAAAACTGTTAATAATAAAGCTATTGCAGTGCAATGTCTATACTAAGTCTTGGTGAACTTTATCCAGTATTCTTTATAGAGCTTGTCTGTGTTCGCCCGCGGGGGCCCCTCCCCGCTCCCCCCGTGACTTTACAGCGGTAGATGCTCCTTTAAAATTCTCTACCTAACTACTAGTGTTGAGCGATTTTTATCGACAAAGTTGAAATCGGCAAGGTTTTTATGGTGATCGAAATTTCCAGATCATGCAATAATTAAGGTTAAAATCTGAGCATCATCTATTAAGATCGCGCCTTTTTCGGCGCTTCCTGTAATTTTGGCGGCCAGCAAATCAGATTACAGAATACAGCAGGGTGAGATGTGTGTGCGACGTCATGACTGGGATGTGTATGGTTGCGATTGGCTGGAAAAATCACATGACCTCGCTTTACATAGAACAGCGTTTCCTGTTTCAGCCTCAGTGTCTCTCAGCGTCTCATAGGGATAGGACCTGCACTCTGCCTGTGGCCAAACAGCTCAGCGAAATTAGTCTATTTCTGCACAGAGAAACCTCTACTATTAGCTGTGATCCTTCCAATTTAGTTATATTAGAGATTTGAAGACTTTATGTAGTTAGCTAGAGAATTTTAAAGCAGGCATCTACGCTGTAAATTCACGGCGGGGAGAGCAGGGGGGGGGGGCCCCCCCGGGCGAACACAGACAAGCTTTTATCTATAAAGAACATTGGATAAAGTTCACCAAGACTTAGTGTAGACATTGTAGTGGAATATCTTTATTATTAACAGTTTGCTATTGAAATATTTCCTGGATATTGGGCAGCCTGAACTTATATTGGATACACATCATTTCTAGTAACTGCAGGTCTCTTTGTTAGGTGCAAAACTCCACTTTTATTATCAGTATACATTTCAGATATGTGTTCATTTTAATTTTACCCATTACACGTAACTGTTGATATATCCACTTGCAGATAAATTACAATCCAGCAATCTTGTAGTCAGCACAGGTTGTTTGTTGCCAAAAAATACGTGTATCAATACGAAAAAAATTACAGTTACGTGTTTTTGACTTTTGCGCACCCAGCACTGTTCATTGACGCAGCATCCACGTAAATCTTAAAACAGCAAATTTTATATTCACCACAGGTGAATTGAAAGGTGCAAAAAATACCCTTTATTATATCAAAACATAACAGTTACGTGTTTTTTTGACTTTTGCACACCCAGGTATGTTCATTGACGCAGCATCCACGTAAATCTTAAAACAGCAATTCTATATTCAACACAGGTGCATTGAAATGTGCAAATAATACCGTGTATTATACGAAAACATAACAGATACGTGTTTTTTTGACTTTTGCGCACCCAGCTTTGTTCATTGACGCAGCATCCACGTAAATCTTAAAACAGCAATTCTATAGTCACCACAGGTGAATTGAAAGGTGCAAAAAATACCGTGTATTATACGAAAACATAACAGATACGTGTTTTTTTACTTTTGCGCACGCAGCTTTGTTCATTGACGCAGCATCCACGTAAATCATAAAACAGCAATTCTATAGTCACCACAGGTGAATTGAAAGGTGCAAAAAATACCGTGTTTTATACGAAAACATAACAGTTACGTGTTTTTGACTTTTGCGCACCCAGCTTTGTTCATTGACGCAGCATCCACGTAAATCTTAAAACAGCAATTCTATATTCACCACAGGTGAATTGAAAGGTTCTGTGACTTTTATAACCTAAGTGTGTTGCCTAAGATGTAGCACGTATCCATTTGACTGTTGTGGATGTTAATTTCAGCTTCTCCAGCCTTGTTTGGGTGTAATAATGAAGGTGTTGTTGCTCTCCCATAGACTTTAATGGTAATCGCTCATAATCGATGCTCACTATCGAAAAACCTTATCGATAGCGGCCGACTATCGACTATCGCTCGGTCTCGATAGCCAACGCAATTGCTCAACACTACTAACTACATAAAATCTTCCAATCTCTGATCTAACTAAGTTGTAAGGATCACAGCTAACAGTAGAGCTTTCTCTGTGAAGAAATAGAATAATTTCGCTGAGCTGTTTGGACACAGGCAGAGCGCACGTCCTACTGCTATGAGACGCTGAGAGACACTGATCATGAACAGGAAGGGCTGTTCTATGTAAAACGAGGTCATGTGATTTTTCCAGCCAATCGCAACCATACACATCCCAGTCATGACGTCGCACACACATCTCACCCTGCTCTATTCTGTAAGCTGATTTGCTGGCCGCCAAAATGACAGGAAGCGCCGAAAATGGCGCAATATTAATAGATGATGCACAGATTTTAACCTAAATTGATCTAAAAATTTCGATCAACATAAAAACTGTGCCGATTTCAACTTTGTCGATAATAATCGCTCAACACTATTCCCAATGAAAGAGTGGCGCCCGGCGGCACAACCGCCAAACCCGGCTCGGACTGCCCCACCAGTCCGAGCCGGGTGGGCCGCAACCTGTCCCTGAACACCCAGGCCCTGCATCCCGAGCGTTCAGAGACGGGACCCGGGAGTCGGAGACATCAGTGGGTCCCTGCACGGTGTCAGCGGAGCACAGCACCGCTAGCGCTCTGCTCCGCTGTATACACTGGCAGGCATAAGGTGCTAGGCCTTAAGCCTGCCAGATGCCAGCTTCTACTAGTGACATAGGCAGTACGGTGACATCATATCACCATACCGCCTATGCAGGGCGCAAGTAGAAGCCGGCGGGGAGCGTCCGGGAGCAGCCAGGAGCGGGAGTGAGGTAAGAGGTTGGTTTTTTTTGTTTGTTTTTTTAACTACCTAAAGGGGCCCTGGCTACCTAATCTATAAAGGGGGCCCTGACTACCTACACTATACAGGGGGCCCTGACTACCTAATCTATACAGGGGGCCCTGACTACCTAATCTATACAGGGGGCCCTGACTACCTAATCTATACAGGGGGCCCTGGCTACCTAAACTATACAGAGTGCCCTGGCTACCTACAAGCTAAAGGGGGCCCTGGCTACCTATAAACTAAAGGGGGCCCTGACTACCTACAAACTAAAGGGGGCCCTGACTGCCTATAAACTAAGGGGCGCCCTGGCTACCTACAAACTAAAGGGGGCCCTGGCTACCTACAGACTAAAGGGGGCCCTGGCAACCTACAAACTAAATGGGGCCCTGGCTACCTAAAACTAAAGGGGGCCCTGACTACCTACCAGCTAAAGGGGGCCCTGACTGCCTACAAGCTAAAGGGGTCCATGACTGCCTACAAGCTAAAGGGGGCCCTGACTGGCTTCAAGATAATGGGGGCCCTGGCTGCCAACAAACTAGCTAAAGGGGGCTCTAACTACGTGCACACTAGCTAAAGGAGGCCCCTAACTACCTGTATACTAGCTAAAGGAGGCCCCTAACTACCTGTATACTACCTAAAGGGGACCTAACTGCCTGTATACTATCTAAGGGAGGCCCTAACTACTTAAAGGGAAGCCCTAACTGCCTATATACTACCTAAATTGGGTCCCTAACTGCTTGCAGCCTATATAAAGGGGGCCCTAACTACCTGCAGCTTACCTATCTGGGGGCAACCATCTACCTACAGCCTAACTAACTGGGACTCACCAACACCTACCTACAGCCAACCTAATTGGGACCCACCAACCTAACTGCAGCCTATCAACTTGCCTAACTGGGGCCTGCTTATCTACCTGGGGGCCATTTACTACCCACCCGTGGCTAGGTACCCACCAACCTACCTGGGACTGGCCTACTAACTTATCTGGCAGGGGTCTACCTACCTAAATTGGGCCTATCTACTTACCTGGGGCCTTGCACATGTGCCTACCTACCTAGAGTCTTGCCTACCTACATGATAATATAATTGAAAGGGCAGCAGCTCATAGTTGTAGCATTATCTCCAGGAGGTTAGTCCTCTCCCCACCCTCCAACTCCTTAGGATACTAGACCTCTATGTTATGACTTGTACCCGCTCTCCCACCCCAGGAAGTTTGTATAGAGGTGGGAATAGGTAAAGAGATGCTGGAAAGTGAGGATTTTAAGATATTTGTGTGTAATTTCTGCAGGGATGAGTTGTGGCCGGGAGAAGTCATCATGGTGGTGTGGAACGGATGGAGAAGAAAAGGGAATAAAAACAACTCATAAGAGAAGAGAACGACTTATCAGAGATGTGTCTCCTGTGAGTCCCTGATTTCAGGGGTTATTTTACTTCTATATTGGATCAGTGCTGTATTCCCTGTAATGTGATGTGACCTGAGCTGGTGTCGGACCACTATGTGACAAACTGAGAAACAGACAGATGTAGAAGTCTCATTAAGATTTACAAAAATCATTTGTTTGCAGCGATTGCCATAAAACGTTGTGCAACAAAATATAAAGTTTTACGGTAACATAATTTTTCTCCAAGTCAGTTTCATTAGTATTTTCAGTTTTGGTTTCAGTTGAACCACAAATCAAAATGAATGTCTGATTTCCCTTAGCCTTTAAGTAAATTTAATTTTATTGCTACTTTTGTCAGTTTCACGTTATTTAAGTAACCATTGTTGCTTTTTCTTTCCGTAACAGAATGGTGCCAACAATTTTGTCAGTGTGTATGTACTGTTCTGCTACCATGGTTGTACACCAGTGGTTCTATTTCTACAAATAAGGATTAATAATGAAACAGTGTCAGCAAATTTATTTTTTTATAGATTCTTAGGCCTTTATCATGTAGCAACATTCAGCCATTGTATTGTATTAGCAATTGTCAAACAAAACAAGGAGCAGATCCTGCGCACAAAACACTATAATGGAAACAGTACTTGTAGATAATCCAGTGAGATATGGAAAGTAAAAATTGCTCTTTATTGTATACAAAATTCAGGCATAAAAAACAAGTTCACAAACACCTGCTAAATCTCACTGGATTATCTACAAGTACTGCTGTTGTTACCGCCGGCCAAAGAACTAAGTCTCAGAAGAATGGGAATGTGCATCTGACACATGGGACTGCTACATGAAGGACATATGTGTAAGCCACCATAAACTTTGTATTATCTGCTATAATGGAAACATTTTACCCCACTTCTGTTTTGTAGTTACAGTTAAAGATGTACATTTACTGATCAGAATACTGCCACATAAAAGGGAGATGAGAGAATAGCATGCAGAGGTTTTCCTATTTTTGCTCTGTTTATTGCATTTCAGTTAACAAATACTTTTCTCATTTAATATTTTCATTAACGATCTTACACATGGATTGCACAGTAAAATAGGAATCTTTGCAGATGATACTAAGCTCTGTAAAGTAATCAACACAACAGAGGATAATGTGTTATTACAAAGGGATCTGGATAAGTTGGAGGCCTGGGCAGATGAGTGGCAGATGAGGTTTCAAACAGATAAATGCAAGGTTATGCACATTGGAAGGAAAAATCCATTCCATGATTACATGTTAAATAGAAAAAAGCTGGGTAAAAGTAACATGGAGAAGGACTTGGGAATCCTGGTGGACAGTAAACTTAACTGTGCCAGCCAGTGTCAGGCAGCATCTGTCAATGCAAATAGGATTATGAAGTGCAGGGCCAGACTGGGAATAAAAATCAGCCCTGGCACAAAGCCCCCACCAGCCCACATACAATATCCGCTTACAAAATTTCCCTTGTTATCACACCTCACTACTTTCTAAAATAAACTACACTATAAACGTGCTTTCATACGGAGCATTTTTGGTGCATTTTTTATGTGTTTTGGTGCGGTTTTGTGCAAATAGGCGGAGCAGTTAATGCTGTACATTTCTGTACAAAAAAATGCATCAAAAAATGCACCAAAACCGCTCTGTGTGAGAGCTCCCTACACACAAGCAAGAAAGAAACAGTGGTGCAGAGAAACCTCTAATCACAGAGTCAGGTGTGCACTTGCTTTACAATCAGGGAAAAGCCCACACTGACACTACATAAGCACCAACATAACCTATAACACCACCAATCACATCACCAGTAGTCAGGTCACCAACACATGAATACAGCACTGATTTAACATAGAAGTAAAATGACCCCTGACAGCAGGGACTCACAGGAGATGTCATCTCTGATGGGAGTTGTTCTCTTCTCCTTTCTCCGTCCAGTACAGCAAGCAATGTCTTCTTCTCCCGGTCACTACTTGTCCCTGTAGAATTTACCACAAATACATCTTAGACTCCTCTCTTTTCCAGCACTTTCCTATCAATTCCCAAATCTGTAAAAGCTCCCTATCCATAGAGCCCCAAATAGTAATAATGCCCCTTTTGGTGCCCTACACAGTAATTGTACCCCAAACAGTGTATGTTAGATCCTAAAAATTAGAAATAAAAAAAAAATCATTTAAGTGGCATGTAAATACTTAGACCCCAATTATGTAGGTATTAAAGCCCCCCTATTAGGCAGGTAAGTATATAGACCTCCTAAAGCAGGTAGCTGGGGCTGTCCCAGGTAATTAGCCAGGTAGGGCCAGTAATTACCCAGGCAGGGCCAGTTCTTAGGCGGGCAGGGTCAGTTCTTAGGCGGGCAGGGCCAGTTCTAAGGCAGGCAGGGCCAGTTCTTAGGCAAGCAGGGCCAGTTCTTAGGCAAGCAGGGCCAATTCTTAGGCGGGCATGGACAGTTCTTAGGCTGGCAGGGCCAATTCTTAGGCAGGCAGGGCTAGTTCTTAGGAAGGAGGCCTTGTTTTTAGGCAGGCAGGTAGGGATAGTTCATAGGCAGGCAGGGCCAGATCTTAGTCAGGCAGGCAGGGCCAGTTCGCAGGCAGGCAGGGCTAGTTCACAGGCAGACAGGGCTAGTTCGCAGGCAGGCAGGGCCAGTTCACAGGCAGACAGGGCTAGTTCGCAGGCAGGCAGGGCTATCTTAGGCAGGGAGGGATATCTTAGGCAGGTAGGGCTATTTTATAGGTAGGTAGGGCTATCTTATAGGTAGGTAGGGCTATCTTATAGGCAGGCAGGGCTATCTTATAGGCAGTCAGGGCTATCTTAGGCAGGCAGGGCTATCTTATAGGTAGGGCTATCTTATAGGCAGGCAGGGCTATCTTAAAGGCAGGTAGGGCTATCTTATAGGCAGGTAGGGCTATCTTATAGGCAGGCAGGGCTATCTTAGGCAGGTAGGGCTATCTTATAGGCAGGTAGGGCTATATTATAGGCAGGAAGGGCTATCTTATAGGCAGGTAGGGCTATCTTATAGGCAGGCAGGGCTATCTTATAGGCAGGCCGGGCTATCTTATAGGTAGGTAGGGCTTTCTTAGGCAGGTAGGGCTATCTTAGGCAGGCAGGGCTATCTTATAGGCAGGCAGGGCTATCTTATAGGCAGGCAGGGCTATCTGAGGCAGGCAGGGCTATCTTATAGGCAGTAAGGGCTAAATTATAGGTAGGTAGGGATATCTGAGGCAGGCAGGACTATCTTATAGGCAGGCAGGGCTATCTGAGGCAGGCAGGGCTATCTTATAGGCAGGCAGGGCTATCTTATAGGTAGGTAGGGCTATCTTATAGGTAGGTAGGGCTATCTGAGGCAGGCAGGGCTATCTTATAGGTAGGTAGGGCTATCTTATAGGCAGGCAGGGCTATCTTATAGGTAGGTAGGGCTATCTGATGCAGGCAGGGCTATCTTAGGCAGGCAGGGCTATCTTAGGCAGGCTGGGCTATCTTATAGGCAGGCTGGGCTATCTTTTAGGCAGGTTGGGCTATCTTATAGGCAGGCAGGGCTATCTTATAGGTAGGTAGGGCTATCTTAGACAGGCAGGGCTAGTAATTAGTTTAAAAAAATAATAATAATAATAATAATACTCACCTGGTTCCCCTCCTCTTCCACTCTTCTCTTCTGGTCTTCTCTTCTGGTCCGGAGTCGGCGGCTGCTCGCAGCAGAGTACGGGCCGCGGAAGCAGGCGCGCGATGGTGTCATCACATCGCGCACCTGCCCCACGGCCTCCTGGGAGCTGAACGGCCGGGATCAGTGGATCTCGGCTGTTCTGCCTCAGCCGCTGCTTGCACCGCGCGGTGCTGGCGGCGGCCGTGATGGCTGCAATGCTGGGTCTGTGACCATATGCGACCATTGCGACCCCTGAACGTGCGCCACAGACTGGCGCCGGCACTCGGGGCCCGCTGGGGGTAAACACCGGCCCCCTTGGTGGGCGCTCTGAGCCGGTGCTGCGGCCTGGACCCCTGCGGCCCACAGGGCAAATGCCCGGTTTGCACTATGGGCAGTCCGGGCCTGATGAAGTGTATTAAAAGGGGCATAGATGCACATGATGAGAACATTATTCTCCCATTATACAAGTCACTGGTTAGACCACACATGGAATATTGTGTACAGTTAAGAGCACCAGTGCACAGGAAAGACATTGTAGAGCTTGAACATGAACAAAGGTGGGCAACAAAAATAATAAAAGGACTGGGTGGACTGCAATACCCCAAAAAATTAACAAGATTAAGGTTATTTAGTTTAGAGAAAAGATGGCTTTGGGGGACATAATAAATATGTATAAATATATTAAAGGTCAATACAGAGATATCACTCAAGATTTATTTATATCCAGGGCTGTATGTAGAACAAGGGGGCATCCTCTACGTCTTGAGAAAGGAAAGTTTCTACATAAACATAGAAAGGGATTCTTTACTGTTAGAGTAGTGAGACTGTGAAACTTTCTGCCAGAGGAAATTGTCATGGTAAATTCACTAAACGGTCTGGATGTATTTCTGTAGCATAATAATATAACACATTATAGTGATTAGGATTCTGGAGAGGGGTTGTTGATCCAGGGAATTATTTTGATTGCCAGATTGGATTTGGGAAGGAATTTTTTCCCTATAATGAGGACAATTGACTTCTATCTTATTGGGGTTTTTGCCTTCCTCTGGATCAACACTTTAGCACAATAGGCGGAACTGGATGGACGTCTGTCTTTTTTCAGCCTTACAAACTACAGTATGTATGGCATTACACACCCAACAAACAACATTATTTTTATGAAGATCTTATTTTTTCTGTCACTTGAAGTAAAAGACAGTAACCGCTCAGTTTGTTTAAAGATAATGGTCAAAATATACTCATCCCCATCTCCCACCCTAATCCTTCTCTAAGAAATACATACATTCATCCCACTGCCATTTTCACTGAATATGTAAGGCTAGTTTAAAGAGGACCTGTGACATCTTCTGACATCTCTGTTTTAGGAAATCCTTGTCAGGGCTAAGCTGTGCTCAGACTGCAGACAGGCTGCAACAGCTGATGTGCGCTCCCTCCCTGATACACTTGCTGCTGACAGCTCTGTGAGTGACAGGGGCCCAGCCACTCCTGACAGGGGGCGAGTGCACCAGCCAATGGGAGGACCCGGAGGCCGCTCCAATCAGCTGCAGGGGCGGTATCCAGGAATCCCATTTAAACTCCCTGAAAGCTGACTGCTGGGCCTGTGATATTCCTGGCTACCTTGTGGTTCTTGTTCTGTGTGTTGTTGTTTTGCTAACCAGTATACCTGACCTCGGCTTGTTCTCCTGACTTCGGCTTGTCTCTTGATTTTGTGCTTTGCTTCCGTTTGGCTTTTGATCTCGGCTTGTTTACGTTTATTCCTCTGGTTCTGATTTGTGGCTTTGGCGTTCCTATTTGATATTGACCTGGACTGTTTGACTATTCTTCCTTCTGACGGCCCCAGCACTTTAGCAGCGCAGGGACTGTCGCCCAGTTGCCGTCTGCCGCCTAGGGCAGCACGTCAAGTAGGCAGGGACAGTGGGCTGGGTTCCAGTTAGGGCTCACTGCACCTTCCTTGACGTGAAATCATCACAGGCTGAAACCGTTACTGCTCTACCCTCACTATGGACCCCATGACAGCTCTGGTAGAGCAGATGCAGGGGCTAACCCAGCTAGTCCAGGATCTGGCGCTGAGGGTAGAACAACAGGAGGCTACCCCAAGTCAGAGGGTCCCTGCATTACCTTCCCCTCCTGTGGAACCCCCTATCCAGTTGCCTGACAGGTTTGCAGGTAACAGGAGGGCCTTTGTGGCATTTAGAGAGGGTTGTCGCCTGTATTTCAGGCTCCGCCCACTTACCTCAGGAAATGAGGAACAAAGGGTGGGAATTTTTATGTCCTTACTGCAGGGTCCCCCCCAGGAGTGGGCATTTCCGTTACCGCATGACTCACCTGAACTGTCTTCTGTGGACAGGTTCTTTGCCGCTTTAGGGGTACTCTTTAATGACCCAGATAGGGAAGCTGTGGCTGAGGCTCAGCTGACCACCTTGAGGCAGGGTGAGAAGACTGTGGAGGAGTTTTGCTCCGAATTTCGTCGCTGGTGCGTTCCGTCTGGGTGGAACGACGCAGCTCTCAGATGCCAGTTTAGATTAGGGTTAGCTGACCATGTGAAGGATTTATTGGTGGCTTACCCTACCCCTGGTACTTTAGATGAGGCCATGGCACTGGCCGTTCGTCTGGACAGACGTTTTAGGGAGAGACGGCAAGAAAAGGTTTCCCCCCCGGAGGTCCACACCATGGTCACCCCTAAACCCGTTGTTTCCGACGTAAACCCAGAGGAGCCCATGCAAGTAGGGGCTTTTTCTGTCACTGCGGCTAGTGACCGTAGGACTACTCGTCGCATCGAGGGGTTGTGCTTCTACTGTGGAGAAGATGGACACAGAATTCGGGAATGCTCCAAACGGAAGACCAGGTCGAAAAAACTCTAACGCCTAGGTGGTCAGCAGGAGGATCACCTAGGCGAGCAGGTATTTCCTATTGTATCTAATAAGTTGCTGCTAACAGTTAAGATTTCATACTTGTCGCTGTCCGGTTCTGGGAGTGCGTTTGTGGATTCTGGATCAGCTTCTAATTTTGTTGATGCGTCTTTCACCAAACATCTGGGCCTACCTTGTAGACCGCTATCTGACTCGCTGCGGGCTGTGGCTATTGACTCCACTTCACTATCTCGGGGCGCAATCCAATATTGTACCCCTGAGCTGGAGATGGTGGTTGGATCCATACATATTGAAAAGTGTATTCTATTCGTCATGGAGGGGCTGCCCGCTGATGTGGTGGCAGGTGCAGACTATTAGATACAGCTGACACTCGCTGGTAACAATAGAGATTGACGGCTCCCTTCTGCTTAACCATTTAGACACCAAGATGATTGCGGCCACATTGTCTAAATGAATGAGAAACCGTGCTGTACACCGTTCCTCCCCCCGATCAGCATCCATTTGAAGAGATGACAAGGTGCTAAGCAGTTGCTATGGCAGCCAGAAGCCAAATGAAGGCTTTGATGGCAGCTATCTTACTGCTCTTTAGTCATAGGAGTGCCATCTTTTCATAACCTTCTGCATTATATACATAAGTGTACAAGAGATTGTGCCCCTTAGTGTTCAAGTACCCTAGGGTGACTAAATATATAAGTTAAAAAAGTTTTATAAAAAAATTATACAAAATACAGAAATAATACAAATATTAAAAGTTAAAAACACCCACCTTTTGCAATTTTCCAAATAGAAAAAATTAAAAAGCTACACATAATTGGTATACATATACCACTACCTCCCAAAGTAAAAAATAAGGATTACATATATAAACAACTTCCCAAACAAAAAAATCTTCTATAAATCTTAACCTTTAATAATCACAATTAGTAAAAAATGTAAACAATAAATATGCAAATGAATAAACCTATCTTCAGAAAAACCTACTCAGAAAATAGGTGACCCTATACCTTATCCTTAGCGGGGAAACCACCCCGTAAGGGCGACCCCGCAAAAACTGTCACCTATCTGACCCTATCCTACCTAATAAGATTAAAGAAGGAACAGAGAAAAAGAAGTATAGTATATATGTGTGGATAGTACACTATAAATATTTCAAAAGTGTTAAAATGTAATCAGGAATAGTTGCTCCAAAACAGGTAGATATTTATAAGATGTTTACATAATTTGTATAGCTAAAATAAACACTGTATAAGATACAAAATTCCCAACACCAAAATTGCATTTTTTGGTCGTTTTGTGTCCCAAAAAACTGGAATGAAAAGTGATTAAAAATCCCAAAATGGTACAAATAAAAACTGCACTTTAGTCTGGAAAAAAAAATCCACTCAGGTCCATAGACAACAAAGTTATTGATTGCAGAATAAGGTCCTGCAGTGCAAATTTAAAACATAAAGAATGTTTTTATTTTCTCAAAAGTACTAGATATAAACTCATTTGGTAACACTGGAACTATACCAACCTGCAGAATACAGATAACATGTTATCTATACCAAAGAGTGAACTCCATAAAATCGAAACTCCTGCAAAAATGGCAGAATTACACCCCGATTTTTGGGAGTTTTCCAGTACATTATATGATGGTCAATGGAATCATTACAAGCTGCAATTTGTCCCACAAAAAACAAGCCCTCAAATGGCTATACAGATATAAAAATTAAAAAGTTATGGATCTTGGAAGATGGGGAGAAAGAAATAAAAATTGCAGAAACCTTTAGGGGTTATAGAATAACATAGAAACAGCACAACAAAGAATTAGATGAAGATAAGTTAGAGAAGATGGTTCAGAATTTTTACGTTAAAGGGAACACAAGTATCTACTTATAGATACATATCACAAAATGTCACGGGTCGCCCTCTTTAACAACATTTGTTGGCTCCATGTTCAATGTTTACATCTACAAATGCAATTGTTGTATGCATGTAGTTTTCCCAGAGTCAGGGCCACATGTATGAAAACTGCCCAGCTCTAAATATCACTTTGTTGCCCATAGCAACCAGAGTGCCCCTTTAATTTCATATAGTGCTCTGGAAAAATGAAAGGGGAACTCTGGTTGCTATGGGCAACAAAGTGAGTTTTAGATCTAGACAGTTTTCATACATGTGGCCCTCAGTGTTTTTTAACAAACACTTTGATGCCATTTTGACTGTCAACATACATTTTTAATACATGTAGATTTAATGAAAAAACAAGTATAATGTATGTAGCGTATCTTTTTGATTTGCAATGGACATGAGTGAAAGGCCTACAAAACTGTAGACTCAGCTTTCATTTTATATATGGCTCTGGAAAAATGAAAGCTGAGCTCTGATTGGTAGCTATGGGCAACAAAGACAGTCTTACTTCTAGACAGTTTTGATACATAAGACCCAGAGGGCGACATGCAAGATATTTGGCGCGCAGGCGCCATTTTTTTATTGCACATTTGTAGCGTAGAATGCTCCTGAATGTTTGAACCTGTTCTACTGAGAGTCATAGATTTCGGGCGACATGTCAGAAAAGAAGCGCTTCCACGGCAGTTTTAAGGCACATGAAATGAGTGTATAATACGCCTGAATAAATAAACCTGCCAAAAATCTGGCGTGTGGTATGCCTTATATAGCATATTTAATGCGCCTAATTTAGGCGTATGTAAAAAAAGGGGCATAGCATATCATTGCTAGCATATTTGATGCGCCTACTATAGATGCATTTAAAAGTGCAAAAAGCGCCTAGTTTTGATGTACGACAGTTCATTTATATAGAGAATACGTTGTCAACACTTTTTTGGTGCAAAATACACCAAAAAATGGTGCAGTCCTAATGGAACATGTCACCCTTAGTACTTTCTAGCTCCAAAGCAACACTTCTGGCTCAGGTAATCCACTTTTAAAGTGCTCTACCTGTTCCAGCAGTAATAGGCACCTAGATTTTCTGTACTGAAGCTATAAATATGTAGCTTCACACGATTATAGTGTAACATGCCTCCAGCACGCCCACTGATCTCAGGCGCATTACAAAGTGCCGCGGGTGCGCTGTAAAGTGCCTGATATTGGAGCGCGTCTGAATAAAAATATAGCGAATGGGACTGCACTAGTTTTCGGACTGAAAAGATGCCAGACTTCTGGCGTAGCCCCGTTCATACATGTCACCCATAATGTATAAATTAGTGTAAATTCAGTTGAAGGCATATAAGCAATTGGTCATATTATTAGTATTTGAAATTAGTTATATGGATGCTAATTTAATCTGTTTTGCTTTGTATATCATCTGCATTCTAAGATATAAATGAATTAAAAAAAAAACTATTAAACTTCACTTCATAATTAATTTCCTTGGATTTGATTACTTTTACATTTCAAGCATTCACTGGTATATTGTATACATAAGTATCATTCATACCGTAGATCTGGAGTATCAAGAGACTCTCAACACAATAGCACTACAATATCACTAACTACCTCTGACTCTCAATACACTAGTACATTTGCATTCTTTGTAATATATTTTATATATATATATATATATATTATATATATATATATATATATATATATATATATATATATATATAAAATATATTTGTGTTAAACTAATAAATATTCTAGATTGTAATCACTTTTGTATTTATTATTACATGTTCTACATATTTTTTTTTTACATATTTGAATAGCATTATTATTACCACCAGCTAGTTTCAAGAATAACCTCAGTGTATAGCATGG
Organism: Phyllomedusa bahiana; assembly: GCA_025379985.1. Taxonomy (NCBI): domain Eukaryota; kingdom Metazoa; phylum Chordata; class Amphibia; order Anura; family Hylidae; genus Phyllomedusa; species Phyllomedusa bahiana. Next base: position 90,391 of record JAODAL010006478.1, on the reverse strand, counting down.
GCAGCAGCTAGATGGGCTGGCAGTGACTAAGTAAGGTATTGGTAGGTTGTCACAGGTACCTGGAGCCATGTTCGTGGCTGGAGGGTGCATGCGGGTAAATCCTTAAAGTAAACATGAATGTTGAGCTGGTCCCACAAATGTTGAATTTGGTTCAAGTCTGGGGACTTAGAGCCAGTTTAGGACTAGGAAGTCTTGGTCATGCTCTTCTAATGTCGGACATTTGACAGAGCATTGACAGGAAAAAAAAACAGCAGGTATCGGTGTACATAATTTGCCAAGAGAATTTGACCCCAGAATCCTGTTAGTTGTGCCTTTCCACATTGATGAGTGGACCCAAAGAATGACATAAAAAAAACCCCACTCCCAGGGGGGGGACACATTTACGGCTGTTCATCAAACAAAGGCTTTTGGCTACCTTCCAGAAAATGGTTGCAAGGTGTTTGGTCTCTGATGTTTTTTCAAAACTGGGTACAAAAACCAAAACAACTATCCATTCAAAGAAGCAGAAAAATTGACTTATCAGAAAAGCCAATCCTTTGCAAATCAACAGAGGTCAAATTCCAAAAGTGCCATTAAAATTGAAGCTTTTCCCTGCCAAATTGGCAAAAAAACTTCCTAAGCCAAGGGTGTCAGTGGTCCATCTATTATTTGCTCTGGAGGCCTCCACAGTAGGGGGGTTGCACTAAAAAACTGTCAGAAAAATTCCAAGGGAAAAAAATATATTCAGCCGCTCACCTGGGATCTTGAGTGCAGCACGGTCACAGGGGCAAAAAGTCCTCCAACTGCACTTTGTATCACAGAAATAAATTAGTAAGGATAAAAAAACAAGGCAACCAAGGCCGCAAAAAAAAATGGAAGAATTGCAGAGTTGTATAAAAACGGTATAATCATTTATTTAAAAAAAAATTCCAATTAAAAAAAAATAAAGCGGTTCAACAGGGGATAAAAAGGTACAACAAAGGGAACAAAAAAAACCAAATGCATGGGGGAGCCAGCGCCCCTGTTGGATGTGTTTCAGATCAGTAAAAAAGAATCCCTAAATTCATGGGTTCTTTGAATACTGCACCAAAAAATGTCTTAAGAATTCATGTTAGGGGAACAAGCATGGGTCATAACCCAGTGCTGGCAGCTCTTACTCTTTTCTCAGCTATACCCCCACTACAGGCAGCAATGAGCTGCCAAGGATCAGTCTCTCTCACCTACTCCACTCTTCTTCTCCATAAGTAGGAACCCCAAAAAAACTGTTTTAACTCTTGCCCTTCAACTGCGACCACCCTTTCCCAACCATACTGTTGCACCTTGCCGACACTGGGGTCGCTTCCCTTCATTCTCCATTCTAACACCTTGTCCAATCAGAAGCTAGTTGTTGCAACATGGGAAGTGTGATGCATTATGGTGGTATATAAACAAAATTTATTCCCCTGCTAATTTAACAGTGGCTGATTTTTACAAATGACTTTCTTAAGATGTATATTTTTCAATTATATACATTTTACACATAAAATGACCCACTAAATACATGTTAGGCGAGAAAAACCACCAATCCAATGGACTCATAACAAACAATTTGCCATTTTACCCAGGTACACAGGGTGTGAGGTTGAAAAAACAAATACAAACTAGGCAAAAAGTTAAAGAAATTTTAAAAAAGGGTTAAAAAAAGGTATATAATTCATTTTTTTTTTGGTCATTAAAAAGGAAAAGTGTTTGTTAATTTTTTCAACCAGGACGAAGAATATAAAAATAATCTGAAGAAAACATTCCGTTCTGACCCTATCTATTCTCCTTGCCGAAAAAGTGGTAACTTTTTCCTGACAATTAAGTTATGTAGTGACTGAATAAACAATTGGATTTTAAAACATTTTTATTTACTTACAATTATTCTGGTTTTCCTAAGGGGAACTATTAAAAAGGGTTCCATTAGATTGATAAGGGGACACCCCACCTCATTGGTATTTAATAACCAAAAACAAATTTCTAAGATGGGCTTTGGACCATCAGTAAAACAGCCTTGTTTTCTTAGTATTTCAAAATAAACAGAAAAGGGGCTTTTTTTAAGATAAGGATTGTTTTCTTCATTTTACCTTATTAAAATTACCTTAATAATAAAAACTAAATTGAATAAACCAGGTGATAAGTTGTGCACATTAATTTCTAAGAAGCATTCAAAAAATAAAGATAGAGGATTATGCTAAAGGTAAAAAACCCACCTACGTACCAAACAGGAGTTTGTTTATTAAAAAAAGGTAAAAACCAAAAAAACTATTTTAAACTGTATTATTATTATTAATTATTATTATTTAAAAAAATCCAAAATGGTAATCACAAATTGTAATCAAAATGTTAAAGTGCATTGAGATGCTGTTAAAATATTTACCAACCACTTTCTAAAAAACACCTTGTATAGAAACCTTGTATTTTTGTGAAAAAAATCCAAAATAAAAAAAAGCAGGAAGAAAAAATTTGCATCTGAATCAACATGATGTCAGGTGTCATTTTTCCTCTGACATTATGCCCATATGTCCCTGCAACATGAATTTGGAAACTGGCACAACGAGGATTGAGTCTTGGTTTACAGTGATGTCACATGGTGTCCCTGAATGGGCGTCAAGCTAGGAGGTGGGCTGTACCCGAAACCATGAGGAGGTGGAGGAAACCACCAAGAGCAGAACGGAAGTGACAGAAGAAAAAAAAAATGTTTGCAGGAGGCAAGGTAATGACCAAACTCACAAACACATAAAAGGAGTTATTTACATAGTTAAAACTTATAAAAACTTAAAAACCTTTAATTTTATTTCAACAATAAAAAAAAATCTATTCCTATATTCCTGTATCTAATATTCTAAGCCCACCAAAAAAATAAGGCCTACCTATCCCAAAAACAAAGGAAAATGGGAGCAACCAACCACGATTAAAGGGGCGGACCCCAAAATAAACTATTTTGTTTCTTCTGTACAACTAAAATTCCCACATCAAAATTCTCCATTATTATAAGTTACAGTTCCTACGAATCTTTGGCAAATTGTATTAAATTTAATTGTCATCCACAATTTACAGGATTAGTCTCAATATTCTGTCCCGATACATGTATTTGTCCTACGCGTTTTCACCCGTACCAAAGGTCGGGCCGGAGGGCTTAATCTGGGACTACACAGGGGGAACCAAAGCACTATCGATTATTGTGGATTTATTTGCTTAGAAAATTACCTATATATGGCATTAAACAAAACTTATATATGGCAGCCAAATTACGCAAGATATGTATGAATGCAGTAGGCTATATTATGGATATCAATTTCACATAATTAGGGTATTATCTCTCTCCGCGCAGTGCTTTAACATTTAACCACACCAACCCATCATTACCATTATTTTTTTACATGATTGAATTATGATGACAGACATTAAAAAAGCTTTTCTACAAAAACAATTCAGCCATGGATAATACTCACGGGAAAAACCCTGCTTATGGTTCGCCAATGTCAGGTTTACTCACATCGCCAAATAATTTATTCCTCAGAGCAAAGGGTTTACCGGCGGAGTGTTTCTCATCACTAACTCCCTTCCCTTGGATGGGGATTAGGAAAAGGGTAATTACTAAACTAAGGGCCCACAAATGGTATGAAAATTCGGTTTTGGGTTGAAAACTCACTTTGTTCACCTATGGGGCAAAAAAAAGTTGAGTTTTATAGGGGAACCAAAATACCAAGTTTTTTCATTTTCATGTGGCCCTAAAAATTCGCTTGTTCATTTCTGATTCTGAAATATTCTTCTTCTCTTTAGGGGTACAAGTTCTTAACCAGGTATAGGTTTTTCAATTTTAGTTAAGTCAGCCACCTAAAAATCCGTCTGGTAAGGGCTATGATAAACCCACATTTTCTCCTTGTGTTGTACTTGTTTTTTTGGGTTTTATGTTTAAATTTGTTATTTTGGCACCCCCATATTATGATTTTTATTTTTCACAAAAAATATGATTTTATATTGCAAGCGTGTTTTAGGAAGGAAGCAAGAGGAGGGAAAAGAAGAAGCCCAGAAAAGGTCATTAGTGTTTTTAAGGTGTTTTAATGGGTTTTTTTTTAGGCTTTAGAGGATCTGTAACCAGAAGAATTGATTTTTGACCAGAAGAACGGATTTTTTGATGAGATAACATTTTTAAGAGCAGAGGTTTATAGCAGAGGATTAGATAACAGAAAAAAAACTGAACATTGGGAGGAACCTTGGACAAAAGATTGATACTAGATACTGTGTCAAAAATAGATCCCCTATTTTTGAGGTGATTAGTAGTGTTGAAGCGTTATTTTGCGGTGGCTTATCGAGATCGATCGATTAGTGATAGTCGGCCGCTATCGTAATAAGGTTTTCGATAGTGAGCAATCGATTATGGAGCGCTTTTTACACAATTAAAGTCTGTATGGGAGAGCAAAAAACAAACAACCTTCCATTATTAACACCCCATAAAACCAAAGGCTGGGAGAAGCTGAAATTAAAAAAAACTTTCCCCAAAACCAGGTCAAAAAGGGATACGGGTCCTTACATTTAGGGGGCAAAAAACCACACTTAGGTTTGAAAAGTCACAGGAAAAAAAAAAGTCACCAGTGACCATTTACTAATTCCCTGTCTTGTTACCACAGGCCTGACCTTAACACCTGCATCCCCACCATATAATTAAAAAAAGTGCCAGTAAGGGCAGTATGATTTTGGAATCCAAGCATGTTAACTTGAAATAAAAAACTGGGGACATTTGCATATTCCCTGTTCCTGGGGGGGAAAATACAAACGCAGCATGAGCCCCAAACCTGCACATGGACCACCACATTTTAAAAAGTTGCAGGAAAAATAGGGAGTCTTCTTCAACCAAAAAAACATTTGTTTCAACTGGGGGGAATTGACTATACCTGTCCCTGGGCCACAGGCCTGAGCCCCCAAACCTGCATGACCACCCATCAATTTTTTTAAAAAAAGTGCGGTAAAAAAAGGAGTCTTTTAAAACCACCATTTTTAGTTTTCACTGGACATTTGGGACTTATTTCCTGTCCTTGGGGCCACAAGCATTGAGCCACCAAAACCTTGCATGGGGACCCCCACATTTAATAAAAAAGTGGCCGGAAAAAAAGGAGTTTCTTTCAACCCCACCATTTTAGTTTCACTGCTCTCCGCCCCCTGATATTTAACATGTTTTCCTGGGCCACAGCATGGAGCCCCAAACCTGGCCATGACCCCCCACATTTAAAAAAAGTGCCGGGGAAAAGGGGGAGGTCTTTTCATCCCCACACATTTTGTTATGTTTTTCACTGGAGTACATTGGGACTTTTACTGTCATGGGCCCAAACAGCAATGGGGACCAGGGGCCGGAGTTTTTTACCAGTGGGGTGCGGTGGAAATGGGGCCAAGGCTGGAGGTTCCGGTCATCTATTAACACGACAGGTTAAATAATTGGCCCTGATGTAACGCAGGGCAACGAAAAAAAAAAAACTGTCAGTTTGCTGAAGCAGAGGTGCGGAAGCGGAAGTGTGAAGAACTACCCAGAGCCTTCCTCTGTTACACGAGTTATAATAATCCTGGGTAGCGCTTGGCCCCTCGTTTTGAGTGTGGTCCATTGAGCTTCACTTGGGGAAATAATTACTGGTGTGTTAACGCTTTTCCTGTTACAACCCAGGTGGCCCTTTATCCTTGGCATTCTTTTTTTTCTTCATTTTACCTCAAACGTTGCGCTGGAGGAAAAAAATGGTCTTCTGTAGTACTTTGTTCTTATGTCTGTGCTTTACCATTAAATCCTTGTTCTCTGAATAAGAACCTACATTTCTGCGTCTAGTTTTCCTGTACCTCCCGTGTACAATTTCAGAGGAATTTTTTTAACAGCTATTTTGGTTACCAATAAGGGCAAGTTTTTTAGTAACTTTAATTCATAGAAAATATACACATGGAAATCCCACCATTGTCTTTTGTTTCTCTTTTTTTTCATTTGTATTTATAATGGGGTTGTCTCATAAAACAGGGATTGATAAGCTATGTTCAAAGGATCTGCAAAAAAACAAGGTCAATTTTGCAATTATGTGGTTACCATTTAAAACAGTGTCCTACCTATTTCCTGGTTTCTGACCTAGCACATCCCCACCCCTTGAGGCAACTCTTGGGGACAAATTTGTTTGCAAGAAACAAAAAATGTCTGTTACGAAAACAAACATATTTTTTAGAATAGGGGGACCTGTAGTATAGCTGATGTCACAGCAAAAAAATGCCCCCACAAAAAATTCAAAGGGCAGGACCCTTGAAGCCAATTTGGTTCTCAATTGTGAAGAACAAATGTCTGTTAGAAAAAACAACATTTAGATAGGACCGGTAGTATTAGGGCTTGCATGTCACAGCAAAAAAATTGCCCCAAAAATAATTCAAACAGCTTGGGACCCCTTGAGGCCACTGTTGGGTCAATTGTGGAAGAAAACAAATGTCTGTTAGACAAACAACCAATTTTTAGATAGGGGGACCTGTAGTATAGCCTGCATGTTCCACAGGGCTAAAAAATTGGCCCCCAAAAAATTCAAAGCATGACCTTGAAACCACTTGGTCAATTGTGGGAAGGAATAACAAAATGTATGTTAGAAAAAAAAACATTTTTAGAATAGGGGTACCTGTTTGTATTAGGACTTGCCATGTCCACAAGGGGCAAAAATGCCCCCAAAAAATTCCTAAAGGGCCATTGGGACACCCTTGGGGAAGCTGACTTATGGTTCAAATTGGTGAAGAAAAAAAAAATGTCTGTTTAGAAAAACAATATAACATTTTTAGAACAAGGACACTGTTAGTATAGCTGCATGTCACAGGGGCAAAATGCCCCCAAAAAATGTCAAAAAAGCATGATCCCCTTGAGCACACTTGGTCAATTGTGAAGGAAAAAACAATGTCTGTTAGAAACAAAAAATAAAAACATTTTTAGAATAGGGACCTGTAGTATAGGCTGAATGGTCTCAGCAATATGCCCACCAAAATTTCAAAGGAATGACCCTTGAAGCACTTTGGTTCAATTGTGGGAAGAACCAAATTGTCTGTTGATAAAAACAACATTTTTTTTATTAATAGGATTATGTAGTATTGGCTGCATTTTTCAATGCTGGAAATGACCCAATAAAAAATTATAAAAATGGACCTTTCTCAGGGCCAAACTGTTAAAAATTTGTTGAGGGGAGAAAAATTTGCCACTTTTAGAAAGGCCATACCTCATTTAAAATCTAAAAAAATTTCCAAAGACCATAATTAGTAAGCTGTAATACTTAACAGCAAAAACATGGGACCCCAAAAAATTATAAAAAAAATATGGGGACTTCTCAGCCACATTAATTAAAAATTAAATTTGTGAGGGTATAATGCCACTTATAGAAGTCACATTTCATGTTTTCCAAATGGACCATGATTATTTGCTGTATCCACACGGCAAATTGACCATCCAAAAAACCATTTGACAATTGGCGAAAAACTTCTTAAGATTAAAGTGTGTAAATGGAATACGGGTGGTTGTCTTGGATACCTCTTCTGTCTTTTTACCAGTCTCCTCACAGGCCAAAAAACCCATCCAAATGATAAATTTACTTGGGATAATAAGATGAATAAAAAAAATTGGCAGTATGAAATGGGATTCCATTTTAAAAAAAAAAAAAGTTTTCCAAAAGAGGGAACCATTTCTTCTGGTTTTGAAAAAGTAATGTTGGAAATAGGGGACCGGCAAAACTAATCGGTGGACCTCGGCAATTGGGCCCACAAACATCATCAGGGAAGAATTTTCACATTTGGCCTGATTTCATCTTGATGAAAGTCCAAAACGATCCACATTATCATGTGGGAAAAGGCCGGATGCGGTTTGTCTGGTAATGACTTCCTCCAGCTGTGGCACTGGAAGGGTCCGCTCAGATATCGGGACGCTGGCTTTTTGCTGGGCAGGGGAACAACACTCTATGGAGTGAACGAGCCCAGCTGGGCCCATTCGTCCATTTTGGATTACCCCAGTAGTCTAATTGGGTCCAGGAAAAAAAAACATTGCTAATAAAAAAAAAATAAAACCAATCGAGTGTTGAGGGACGACAGATAAGTGTTTGCACCAATGATTCCTTAAAGCTGAATCTCTGTGTGTTGGATGTGTGCCCTTGCATTGCATTTTGCGTTGGGGAGGTGGGCTAACAAAAGATTGCCCAGAGGTTCAACCCATTTGGGGGCTTCTTGCCACCCTTGGCATGCTGCTGAAGCTACGCTTACTTGGCACTCTTACTGCTGGCTCCCACGTCCGCTTGATGGGTTGTTCCAACCGTGACATTTGGGGAAAAACGCTGAAAGCTGGGAACGGACAACCAGATGCTCCAGTTTGAATCAATCAGGCAAGGGTCTTCCATTTTTTCCTTGCATTTTTAATCTCTAATTTGGGTGGGTGGGGAAAGGGAAAAGTGCTGATTTTTGTTTTGTACCTCGGGGAAATCCAGGAGGGTGGGGCACCCAGTAAAACTGTTGTTATTTTGATGGCCTTAATTTGCGGGGGATCATGTTGGAGGAAATTGGAGATCCAAGCCCACTCATGTGAGAGATGGAGCCTTTGATTTCCCAAGCTCTGGGTCGGGAGGGGGCACTAGCAAAATAAAAAACTTGATCTTTCCTTTCAATTCTTCCCTCCTCCGCCTCAAAAAAAAGTCGCGCCAACCCTCTTTTACCAAGGCAGGGAGTCGGTAACTTCGGTGTCTAGGAATTTACCTCCTCCTCCTCCTCCCGGGCTTGCCTTCCGGTCCACCAATCAACCCACACCTTCCCATTTCAATCCATTCTTCATTAAATTCACCCCTTCTCTCATAAATCTCCACCCCAATCCCACTCACATTTTCCCCCCTCCCCCACAATTCACAATACTACATAATCCACCAATATACCACACCACAACACTTTAACTTTTTTCCAATTTTACTATATTTTCCTTTCTCTACCTTCTCCTATACCTCAACCATATTCCTATTCCATCACCTCCCTACTCATTCTTTTTTCACCATAAATAAACATATATTTATCCCAACTCACTAACCATTAACAACACAAAATAACCCCCACCCCATCACCATCATCCCATTTCCAATACCCTCCCCATTTTTACCCAAAAAATTATTTCAACAACAAAACCCACCATTTTCCACTTAATTATTCCCCTTCTCACAAACCCCCATCACCACACTTATTAAACCCCCACCACCTATTAACCTACCCCCTCATCAATAACCCTTCCAATATAACCAACTACCATCTAACACAATTCCCAATCTATCAATCCACCCCACTCATTCTTCCCATATTATTTATTCCCAAACCCTCTATAATCCCCCCCTACACACAACCCCATATTTTTTCCTTAATTCCTTTTTCTCCTCTTCATCCTCATTCCAATCCATCCCTTCTTTAAATTAATATTTATCTCCCTTCTTTCCCTATCCCTTTACACACCTTTCCCACTTCCTCCAACAACCTCCTTTTCTGCCGTTGTACCCCAATACTCCCTGTTTTATAAATAATGTCTCCATCCAAGATTTAACTGTGCTCATCCAGTTGTGATACTTCATTTGTACCTCGTGCAACATTGTAACAAATGTCCCCATTCATCCTCACGCCTTCCATGTCTCACTTCTCTTCAGCCACTCCCTGAGATAACACTATATTCTATAATATCATACTTTCGTTCTCTGCGGTCCCTCAATCACTCCCCTAAGACAACCTCATACTCCTACACTCATATCGCCGTCCTCTAGTTGTGTGAAGCACTTATACAGAATGTGTCCTAACCACCACCACAATGTTCCCATCTCTGTCACTTAAATAGACCCAACTAATGGTCACACGAAATAGTCTCCACTTGTGTCCTAATATCCCCCCCCTGTCTGTCATGTCTTGTGTGTTGCTGCTGCTCCCTCATATCGCTATCGTCGTGTAACTTTAGTAACCCGACTTTGCCCCATCCCCCATTATACCAGTAGTAACAAATGTCACCACCTGTCCACACTTGTGACCCACTGTGTTTGTCATACATATCACTGCCCATTTGTGTCTGTATAGAATAGATAGTAATTCTCCTCCCCCACCCTCTCTCCCTGTCTGTGTTTCCGTGTCCACCCAAAGGTTTATGTATCTAATCCCACGTTCCTATTTACCTCGTGTGCCTCCCCTACGCTCCCTCATCCACACTAAGACATAGTGTCGTCCTGTTACACATGTATAACTTGTAGTGTCAGTTGTAACGCATTGACTCATGATATGTCTGCACACTACCTTCCTGTCTCCACAAGTCCCCTATATTCTGTGTCACACACAATGTCATTCTACACCACACCATCCCCTCACTATACGTCATAATTTTTCTCTCTATCACTTGCACGCCAGTTGAACGGTAACTTAACCCTATGTCAACTGATCTATGTTGCTAACTCCAAGAGCCATACCCATGATTGATGAGTCCCCTATGTGTCCTATGATGTCGTGCACATATAATTGTGTTACTATTGCACATCATTATTTACTGTCCTCTAGCCTGACCAGATGGTCGCTGTCTGCCACCTATAAATGATAGAAACCATCATCTGTAAGTTCTTGCGATATTGACATTACTCAGTCTATACCATACAAGCCTTAACTCTCATTCTCTACATACCAATAATAGATACATATCTCTTGTTTTACCAATTACTTATCATACTCGCTAAAAACTCACTATGTCTCACATCACCCCTCTACCCTAGTGAGTGTCCAACACATGTACGTGTGCCCATGTTTGTGCCAATACAAATATACTCATTTACGTCGTGTGTAACAACTTAAGTCTCCCACAAAAGACTCTCTCGACTTGTGCTAATACAAATAGATATACATATATAAGAGAAGTGTACTGATGAATGTGACATGTCTGCATTATTACTCTTACACTATAGTTTGCAGCCCTTCATTACACCTCTGTTCAACCCACTATGTAGCCCGTACCTCCTGTCCAACCACCTCTTGCTTACTCCCAATCATCACATATAAACAGTCAATTCTGACACTGTGTCTATGCCCTTCAATCCTAATATTTTAGTGTCCACCCACAAACCCACCTCTACAACTGCTGTTCTGCACTCACTCGCCCATATTGCCACACCTCTTTCACCCCTATGTCACGTCATTGTGTGATAAATAAAACAAAAATATCCACTACACATCACTTGGATTAACAACAGACCGCTTTAATCTACACAATTTATTGAATACCTAAATGTAAGTAGTATAATAGTAATCTGTTAAGAACGTCAACCCTCTCACATCCCTGACAAACTATCGCACCCGTCTCCTGGACTTGTAACTGATCTCGTTGTCCTGTGTACTAAATGCCCACCTAATTGTGGTATCAAACCTGTTACCATTGAAATTCTATCATTTTACTACCCAACCATTCTTCATTTCTCCCCTTTTATTCATTTTACATCAGTGTGTATGTTATGTGTGTTCTAATGTGCCTTGTAATGTAATCACGCTTGCCATGACTCACGTGCTTGCATTGTGTGTATGTCCATGTCTCTGTACAGTATACCCAGCCCTCCAAACAACTTAGTCATGTCTACCTCAGTGTGTGTGTGTGTCACATGTCTTCTAACTTGTCTCTCTCTTATGTGTGTACATCCTAAACATATAAATCACAGTGTACTAGTGACTGTTATAGATTAATTCAGTAATTGACTGTATCACTTGCATATTCTACATATATTTGTGTAATTACATATTAGTTGTGTGTGATATGTCCTATGTCATATCCAAAAGTTATTATTGTTGTGTATAAGAATTGTGTTGATGACGTCACACCATCTAACAGTCGACTTCCTGTAATGTAGTAGGTGTTGTATGTGACTATAGAATGTTTGTAATCTACCACCAGCTGCGCTTGTAAATGACTCACGTACTCTCGCACATGAATCAAGTCCAACATCTTACTATAATCACACTGTAACCTGTGTGAATGAATGCCACATGTAATGTCTGCACATACTGTACATACCAAATGAGAATATGAGAGTTGCTGCTCACCAGTGCAAACCACAAAATGTGTAGAGATATGTGTATAGACACTACAAGGTTATCTCCGTATATGTCAGTCGTATGTTGTATCGAGTTCCTAAAAGGCTTGCCGCATCTTATTGGTGAGCACTCAATCTGCTGGGCTCGAAATGTCAAGAGCGCTGCATGTATATATAGTCATTGGAGAGGGCCTGCTGACGACTGCTCGGAGTCTCTGGTCGACGAGGCATAATGTCTTTAGTTGTCGATAGAACTCGGCGGATAGAGAGAAAGCCTTGGAGGAAGTCGACCGGGGGTCTGTCTGCTGGGGGGACCGTGGGCTGGGGGTGAATTCATATTCAGCGGAGACTTGTCTGTGGCGAGTGAGCGCGTCGCTCCCGGTCTGTCCTCTCTGTTGTGTGTTATGCGGGGGACCCCTGTTATATGTGCAGCCACACTACCCCCATCGTCTTCCTCCTGTCCACTGATGAAAGCGCTCGCAAGCCAAATTTCTGCGGGAAAAAAGAACCAGGATGGATCCGAAAATGTCGGGTCCATCATCATTCATTCATCAAACACAGGGTGGGGACTTGGGTCGTCCTGACTTTCTTGGCAATCCAGAAAGCACTCGAGGAGGAGACTACAGTGTCAGAAAAATAGCTTCTAGGAGGCCTGAGAGACTGTCCTCATGGTGGCTGTTTGGACCTGTGAATTGGGACGTTGAATTGCACCGGCTACGCGGACGCGGTTTGCACGGTGTTGTGACCGGCATCTCCTTGTGTGCAGACCTGATCACGCCTGTCTGGGTGGCACGCTCTGTGAGTAGATCAGAAGTTATACTGAGGCGTGTCAGTGAGCATCGTCACGCAAGAACGTCAGAGCTGTAGTTCTGTTGTTGTAAGTGTGCGCGTAAACTGATTGACCCGCGAGTTTGTGATAACGCTGTAATACCCTCGCATTGAGATGAGGTCATTTTCAAAAAGACAAGGTTCTGTCTAGACATATGAGGGGCTAATTTGTATAGCGCGACCAATCATAGTGGGTGGGTTAACCAAACGAGTTGGACATTTGGGCTGCTTTCATGTGTGGGGGGACGGATTTGCTGGATGATTGGCTGAGTGACGACATTTGTGGCCGTGAACTGGTGATAGTAGACGAGAGCGCGAGAAGAGCTGGCCGTAGATGCCAGGTTGCATTTAAAACCACTGAAAAGGGGACCAGATTGGGCGGACGATGTTTTCGTTACTTAGATTTCCGCCACAGGGCCCTTGACCCAGCGATTTGAATAATGGCACCGGCGCGACAGAGGCTCAGCTCTGTAGCAGCACATTAGACTGGACGATCCCCGGGGCTGGCCATGCGTGTTGTCGCGCGCGCAAGGCAGTGGCAAGGGAGGCACATTCCTCTCGTACCTCTTTACCCTCCATGTGGCTTAACCCCCCTTCTTTGGCTCGCTTTACCCACCTGCATTTTCGCTTCCAATGTCCCCAGAAAAATATAAAAAATTTGAGGAAAGGTATGGGGAATAGTTTTGGAAAGGTCTCTTATTAAAAAAGAACGGGCAATTAACAGGGCTATTCTCAAATCCTCTATATTCAAAAAAACAAAATTGCTGGGATTCCCAAAATTTAAAAAACTGCAAGGTGTTCTATCAACCAAAAATCTGGGGGGGGACTGGCCAAAAAAAAGTCCAAAAAAAAAAACAACGTATCTGTTATGTTTTTGGTATAATAAAATGGGCTATTTTTTTTGCACACCTTTTTCAATTCACTGTGGGTGGAAATATAGAATTGCTGTTTTAAGATTTACGTAGATGGCTGGTCAATGAAAACCAGTTACTGGGGTGCCGAAAAAAAGTCACAATAATAAAAAAAAAAAAACCACCGTATCTGTTTATGTTTTTCGTTATAATACACGGTATTATTTTTTTTGCACCTTTTCAATTTCACTGTGGTGGGAATATAGGAATTGCTGTTTTAAGATTTTACGTAGGAATGCTGCGGTCAATGAAAACAGTACTGGGTGCGGCAAAATAAGTCAAAAAAAAAAACACGTTACAATCTGTTATGTTTTCGTAAATATAAAAACCACGGTATTTTTTTTGCACCTTTCCAATTTCCACCTGTGGTGGAATTATAGAATTGGCCTGTTTTAAGGATTTACGTTGGATTGCTGAGTCCCAATGAACAGTACTGGGTTGCGCAAAGTAAATAAAAAAAAAAAACCACGGTTAACTGTTTTGTTTTGATATAATAAAACTGTATTTTTTGCACATTTCAATTTCATGTGGTGGAACTATAGAAAATTTGCTGTTTAAAGATTTTACGTAGATGCTGCGTTCAAAATTGAAACCAGTAACTGGGTTTGCGGCAAAAGTTCAAAAAAAAACAGGGTATCTGGTTATGTTTTTCGTATATATTAAAAAAACATGTAATTTTTGCACTTTCAATTCCACCTGTGGTGGTATATTAGAAAAAATTGCTGTTTTTAAGATTTACGTTTTTTAAGGTATGCTGCGTCAATGAAAAAACAGTTACTGGGTGCGCAAAAAAGTCAAAAAAAAAACACGTAAAAAAAAAAAAAAAATTATGGTTATGTTATTTGATATAATAAAAAAACCGGTATTTTTTTGCAACCTTTCAAAAATTCCACTGTGGTGAATAGATAGGGGGAAAATTGCTGTTTTTAAAGATTTACGTAGATGGGCTGCGGCAAAAAATGAATAAACAGTTACTGGGTGCGCAAAAGTCAAAAAACCACGTAAACTGTTTTATGTGTTTGTTATAATATTAACGGTTATTTTTTGCACCTTTCAATTCACTGTGGTGGGGAATATAGGAATTTGCTGTTTTAAGGATTTACGTAGATGCTGCGGTTTCAATGGATAAACAGTTACTGGGTGCGCAAAAGTCAAAAAAAAAAAATAAACACCACGTAAAAACTGTTATGTTTTGTATAAATAAAAAAATAAAAACTGTATTGTTTGGAACCTTTTCCCCAATTTCACCTGTTGGGGTGGTATATAGGGAAAATTGTGTTTTAAGAAATTTACGTTTTAGGGATGCTTTGGCGTCAAATGAAACAGTTATTGGGTTGCGCAAAGTCAAAAAAAAAATAAACAAACGTATCTGTTATGCTTTTTCGTATTAATACACGGTATTTTTTTGCACACTTTCAATTTTCACCTGTGGTTTTGAATATAAGAATTGCTGTTTTTAAAAAGATTTTAAAACGTTAGATTTTGCTGCGTCAATGAAAACCAGTACTGGGGTTGCGCAAAAAGTCAAAAAAAAAAAACACGTTAAAAACTGTTAATATTTTTGATATAATTTTAAATGTTAGTTTTTTGCAACCTTTCATTCAAACCTGTGGATGGGATATAGAATTTGCTGGTTTTAAGATTTTTTTACGTTAGATGATGCGTCAATGAAAACAGTTACTGGGTGGCGCAAAAAGTCAAAGAAAAAAAACACGTTAATGTTATGTTTGGATATAATAAAAACGGTATTTTTTCTTGGCCACCTTTCAATTCACCTGTGGTTGAATATAGAAATTGCTGTTTAAAAGGGATTTTTACGTAGATTGCTGCGTCAAAATGAACAGTTATACTTGGGTTTGCGGCAAAAAAGTCAAAAAAAAAAACCACGTAAAACTGTTTATGTTTTGATATAAATAAACGGTAATTTTTTGGCACCTTTTCAATTTCAACAATGCTGGTGAATATTAGAATTGCTTGTTTTAAGGATTTTACGTTTAGATGGCTGGCGTTTCAATGAAAACCCAGTAATGGGGTGACGCAAAGTCAAAAAAACACGTAAACTGATTATGTTGTGATAATAATAAAACGGTATTTTTTTTGCACCTTTTTCAATTTCACCTGTGGTGGAATTATAGAAATTGCTGTTTTAAGATTTTACGTTTAGGATTGCTTGCGTTCAATGAACAAGTTTACTTGGGTGCGCAAAAAAAAAGTCAAAAATAAAAAACCCACGTATAAACTGTTATGTTTTGGATATAATATAACTGTATTTTTGCACCTTTCAATTCACATGTGGTGGTAATATAGAATTGCTGTTTTTAAGGATTTACGTAGATGGGACTGCGTTCAAATTGAAACAGTTCATGGGTTGCGCAAAAAAAAAAGTCAAAAAAAACAAAAAAAAAAAACACAGTAATTGTGATGTTTTTTCGTAACGAGTCCCACGGTATTTTTGGCAAAACAAAAACATAAACCGGTTGCTGAGTGCTGGGAAGTAACAAGAATTGCTGGGAATTGTAAATTTAAGTGCAGGTTGAAATATCAAAACAGGGTCAAGTGTAGATTGGGTAAAATTGAAACACCCTATCTGAAATGGTATAATGATATTAAAGTGGTGTTTTTGCATGGCTAAACAAAAGAGGGGTCATGCGCAGTTACTAGGGAAAAAATGAATGTTTATCCCAATATAAGTTCAGGGGACTGCCCCAAAATATCCAGGATCAATATTCATAGCAAAAAAACTGTTTATAATAAAGATATTCCCACTTCAATATCTACCACTAAAGTTCTTGGTGGAACTTTTATCCAATGTTCCTTTATAGGAAGAAGCCTTGTCTGGTTGGTTCGCCCCGGGCGGGGGCCCCCCACCCCCGCTCCCTCCGCCGTGGGGACTTTACATCCGGTTTGATTGCTGCTTTAAAAAATTCTTCTAAGCTTAACTTACATAAAAAAATTCTTCAAAATTCTCTACATTTATAACTATAATTGGAAGGATAATCACAAGGCTAATATGCAAAAGAGGTTTTCTCTGTGGGCAGAAAAATAGAACTAAATTTTTTCGCTGAAGCTGTGGTTGGCCAACAGGCCCAAGAGCGCACGTTCCTTTCCTATGGAAAAAGGGGATCGCTGAGAGGGGGGGACACTGAGGGCTGAAAACAGGAAACGCTGTTCTATGTAAAAACGAGGTATTGTGTTTTTCTTTCCCAGCAATCGCAAACCATTTACACATCCCTAGGTTTCATACGTTAGGCACCCAACCCCACAGAATCTCCACCTGCTGCTATCTATTTAATCTGATTTGCTGGCCGCCAAAAATTAGAGGAAAGGCCGAAAAGGGCGATCTTAATAGATGTTGCCTCGATTTTAAACCTTATTTATCGAATGATCTGGGAAAAATTCGATCACCATAAAAAAACCTTGCCGATTTCAACTTTGTCGATATTAAAAAATTCCACAAACCACTAGTGAATTAAGGGGACTTGTCCCACTAAAGGGCCATCCATGTATGAAAAAAAAAAAACTGTCTAGGTCTAAAAAAACCTTCACTTATTTGCCCATAGCATACTAATCCGGAGCGCCAACCCTTTCATTTCATTATGGTTGCTTGAAAAAAAAAATGAAAAGGGGGCGCTCTGATTTGGTTTGCTTATGGCTCAAAACAAAGTAAACTTTTTGGAACCTAGTTCAGTTTTTTCATTTTTACATGTGGGACTTAAAAAGGTGTCAACACTGTGCCCAAACGAAAAAAATAGGTTGTTGTAAGTTGACAAAGGTATACACAGAGAGAGTTGTTGAGATGTTGTTGGAGGTCATAAGTTAAGTGAGCCCACAATTTGTAACTTTTTTGGTTTGTGTAAAAAGAAGAGCAGAAAGAAATACTGTGGTGATAATTTGTTTGTGGTGTAATTTGAGGGGGTGTTAGTCACCAGACTTTGACTTGGGGGATCCAGATTGAGAACCCTATATGAGGAGGTACCAGGCTTTGACAGGAGCCTGCAGGCATGTAGTAAGCATGCATAAGTGTGTAGCACCTGCCATACCAGAAAGGTAGAATAACTGAATGATAGGTACTCTGCCTGAGGAAGTATAGGCAAAGGAAATTATTGTGGTCTTGCAGGGAGCTATGTTTTTTTCTGTTTTACTGCTGGTCATAGATTTAGCGCTTTCTAGCTACAAAGTGACACTTCTGGCTCATGTAAACTACTTTTAAAGTGGTTTACCTGTTCCAGCAGTAATGCGTCTGGATTTGCCTCTGTCAAAGTTACAGACCCATATCACTACTGAATACAGATACTAAATTATATGCAAAATTAACCGCTACCAGACTCAGTTCAGTGCTAGAAGAGCTAATACATACAGATCAGGTGGGCTTTGTGCCTAAGAGAGAAGCACGAGATTAGTGTAGAGCGATGAAATCACCAAAAATTTAAATCGGACAGATTTTCGTTAAAATCTTGGTTCCACGATGAAGAGATTATTTCTCTTAAAATCTGATCAATAACCGCCCATCATTGATTCCAATCGCGCCATTTTTGCCGCTTCCTGTAATTTTGGCGGCTAGCCAATCAGCGCAGAGCACAGGGCACAGAGCACAGGGGGAGGGGGGGGGGGGTGAAGAACAGTTGAGTGGGGAAAAGAGCCATGCCTGCTTCGAGAGGGCAGATCCTGCATCAGACATATTTCTCCTCTCAAGCCACTGTGAAATAGCACCAAATTTTATTTCTGCATAGCCAGCATCCAACACAGTCTGAGTTAAGGGTGTTTCTTTGTTGTGGGGCGCACATCAGCATTTATATCACTCATATTTGTCCTCTCAAGCCACTTTGAAAAAGCACCCAATATTATTTCTGCGTTTCAAGCTGCCACAGTTTGAGTTCAGGGTGACACTTTCTTGTAGGATGTACGACTGCATTTATAAGGCTATGTCTACACTGCAGTGGACAAAAAACGACCTGAAAACGAATTTCTAAAAACGTTCATGAAACTGAGTTTTCTGTCCACTGCCTGTCAAAAGCAGCTGAAAAAACGTCTGGTTTTTGGCGCGTTTTGCGTTTTTTGGAGCGTTTTTTGAAGCGTCTTTGCTCTGCTTTTTAATGTATGCACAAATTAAGCCATTGGATGTAAACTACACCCTACAGGCGGAGTTAGCATGTTAAGTAAGTAGTTAAGTAGTTAAGTAAGTAGTTAAGTAGTCACTTCCTTTAGATCACTGTAGCCATTGTGAGCACATTGTCCTTTGTGTGATTCCACATGTTCATTACCTGTACCTATATCTTCCCGCAGTGTTGGCTTCAGACAGGATTTTACATAGAGACAGACACCTCCCCCTTTCCGGTCTTTACGATCCTTTCTAAATAGACTGTAACCCTGAAGCAAAGAAATCCCAAATGTCAACCCATATACAGACCACTGTGGATGATCCATGTTCTGAAGAGATCTTTAATGACACAATGTGGTTGGGGTCAGAAGGCACTTCAAAAGATCAAGAGGCCTAAGAGGATGATTTGGTCTGCTCTTACGCCCAATCGCTGATGCCCTCAGAGCAAAAGGAAGCTAGTCAGTCAGCAGAAATCCTGAGTGGTCGGCAACGCCTCGCAGTAACTGTGGCTTCTAGCCCTCAGCTTTAGGATGTAGACTGTCAGGACCAGGGTGTCATTTGTGATGATGATGATGTTGATAATGACATTATGGATCCAACGTGATCTTTTCAGCAGAGTTTGCTTGCGAGCACCTCATTAGTGGACGAAGAGGAAGATGATGGGGTAGTGTCGGTACGGGTGCAGCCGCAGAAAGGGAGAGGGTGGTCGCACAAGTCCGCTGACAATAGTCCGCCAGCCATTGTAATTGGCGTGAAGCTTGGGCCTTTTTCGATCAAGCCTCAGATTCGCCCAGCGACGCAATGTGCCGGATTTGCCATCAATGCATCAGTAGAGGGAAGAATCTAAAGTGGTTAACCACTATGAACGTGAATAGTCACATGCAGCGAAAGCATGAATTGAAATGGAGGAATCACTTGGTGAAAAAAGGCCACACAGGTCCTGGGCTTCCAACCACTGTCATACCCTTTGTCTCCGCCTCCTCCACCACTTCCAAGATTAAGCATTCCTCTGCTTCACATGTCCCTCAGCGGCATGAGCAAGGATCAGCCCCATTGTCATACACCGTTGCCCGAGTACCACCAGCACCACCAGAGACAAAGCCTACTCCTTCTCATACCACCAGTTTCACCTGCACGCCAAACAGCGACCAGTCTAGCAGCCAGCCTTCTGTGTACCAGGTACAGTAGCAGAAGAAACGCTTTAACCCCAACCAACCCAAAGCCAAAAGCCTGAATGTCGGCATTGGCCTTGGAAATTTTGCCTTTCCGCTTGATGGACACAAATGGGTTATACAACGAAGGCTCGAGGTCTGAGCTGACACTTGCTTCGGCCCGGCTGGCTGCGTTACTGTGTCAACTTGGCCTCCCCGTCAATCGTCTCATTGTTGACATTGCAACACTCTGGAATTCCACCCTCCACATGCTCCAGCGATTGTGTCAGCAGCGTAATGTCATTATGCAGTATGAAGTGGCGCATGGCCTGACAAGCAGAGATGCGGACCTCGGGGTGTTGAGCCATCAAGACTGGAGGCAGGTGTTAGACCTCTGTACCATTGTTGCGAGTTTTGAAGAAGCCAAGAAAATGGTCAGTGAGGACAATGCCCTTGTCAGCATGACCATTGTGGTGATATTAGTTCTGGAACAAGTGTTGGACACTCTGAAACCGCAGGTCCCACCAGTGACGGAGGAGACGGACACAGATACACACAGAACCTTTCTCTCTGTCGGATCCAGAAGGCCCGACAGTTTCACAACTTTATAGGTCTTCATTATGCGGTGGTTTGGGGTCCCTGGCTGCTGCAAGGAAGTGACTCAGCTCTCAGGGTACATCATCTAAGGCAAGTCAGGGCTGTGTTGAAGCTGAAGAGGAGGATGATTCTTGGCTGAACACCGACGGTACTGATGTCCCTGCCTTGGAAAGAGGTTGGCACGGATTAGAGGCGGAGGTGGAAAACGAGGAAGATGTGTTTAGTTCTCCAAACTAATCCATTTATTAAGGCCATCAAAATGAACAGCATGTTATGGGTGGCCTAGGTGGTTTATCCTCTTTACAAAGCGAAAGTCTGCACTTTCCTTCCACCATCTCAAATTGACAGTAGAATTTAGGAATTGGAGACTGTGCTCATTGATCAACTGGAGACAGCTGTTGCGTCTGCTTAACGTAATGTCATGGTGGAGCAACGTCAGCAAGTTAACAGCAGTAGAGTGAAAAGTAGCCGTAGCAGCATAAGCAGGCATTGTGGGAGAAGACTAATGGGTGACCTCTGGCAATCCTTATTTACCACCTCACCAACGCCTGTAATGCAGCGCACAAATCAGACAAACAGAGACCGGCTTAAGATCATGGTCCACCCACCCTTCCACCCACCCAAATAGAGAGTAAAATGCAGGAAATGGAGACCTTGCTGATTGATCAACTGGAGACATCTGTTTCGTCTGCTTCACGTTCTTCAAATGTTACAGTGGAACAACGTCAGCGACGTGACAGCAGTAGAGGGCCAAGTAGCCGTAGCGGCAGCAGCAGACAAGTTGGCAGAAGCCTAATGGGTGACCTCTGGCAATCTTTATTTACCACCTCACCAACGCATGTAATGCAGGGCACACATCCAACACACAGAGACCAGCTTACGATCATGGTGCACGACTATCTGTGTCTCAACACCAATGTTTATGGACATGTTCCGGATTCAATCGACTTCTGGGTATCCAAAATGGATGAATGGCCTGAGCTCGCTCACCACGCCATAGAGGTGTTATCCTGGCCAGCAGCCAGTGTCGTCTCTGAGCGGACCTTTAGCACAGCTGGAGGAGTGATAACAGACAAATATGTCCAGCTTTAAACAGAGAATGTGGATCGTTTGACTTTTATCAAGATGAATCAGGCGTGAATCTCTGTTGATGTTGTTGCGCTAGTTGCCGAGGTCACCGATTATTAGCCGATCTACTTCACATTCCTATTCCCAAAGAAATGGTTCTCTTGAATTATTTTTTTTTTTTTTAATTCTCATTTCACAGATATTTGATAGAAACAATTCTGTTTCTAATCCTAGTTGGCTGTTGGAAATTAGTGAGATTTAAGAATAGGTGTGTTTTGCCGTTTTTCAATAAGAGACTGTCAAAAACTCTTCCATACCTTTTACATTTTTATCTTTCTAAACATGGAGCGAACTGCAGGTGGTAAGCGAGCAAGAGGGGTGTAGGTCATGGAGGTAGAGGTACGAGAGAAGGTTCTCTTTCCAGTGCTGGCGACAACACGCAAACGAGCATATCGTCGGTTGCAGGACCGTCAGGCCTGTCATCGCTGGGTCGGTGCCCTGTGAATCTCAGTAACGAACAGCGTCGCCAATCTGTTTTTTCATGTTAATGCAACCTGCTTGCTGTGGTCCAGGACAGGGATAGTCAATGTCCAGTTCAACTAAAATGGTGGTTCAAAGACTCCTTTTTCAGGCACTTTTTAATCTGTGGGTCATGCTGATTTAAGGGTCATGCTGCAGTCCAGGACAGGCATAGTCAATGTCCAGTTCAACTAAAATGGTGGTTCAAAGACTACTTTCTTCCGGCCCTTTTTAATCTGTGGGTCATGTAGGTTTGAGGGTCATGCTGTGGTACTGGACAGGGATAGTCAATGTCCAGTTCAACTAAAATAATGGTTTAAATAATACTGCCTCCTGGCACTTTTGAATTTGTGGGTCATGCAGGGTTAAGGGTCATGCTGTGGTACAGGACAGGGATAGTGAATAGTCTGTGACTTTTTTTCTGTGACTCTTGTTGCCTAATTTTCTTACCTAAGATTTAGCACATATCCAGTTAAATGTTGTGGATGTTAATTCCAGCTTCTCCACCCCTGTATGGGTGTAAGAATGAAGGTGTTGTTCCTCTCCCATAGACTTTAATGGTCATCGGCGATAATCTGTTATCGACTATCGGCATGGTAATTGACAATATCGACTATCAACTCGATAACGATAGTTGACACAATCGCTCATCACTACTCATTTCTTAATGCAAATTGTATTCATAGTGTCCAAAAGGTCATTTGGCTGGTTTGGCAGTTAGGAGACTGTAAAAGACAACAATTGTACACGCTTTCTTGAAAAAACCTTATTCCAATTATTTATTTCTTCTTGAAAATTCTAAGCACTGTAAATGGTTTTGGGGTCAAGGTGCTGTAAAAAACAGCTATAATCCAGGTCCTATTGTAAAAATCTAAAAAAACCACACACTTAACTCACCGGTCCAGTGCACACATTTTGATTAGGGTTTTGGATCCTTGTAACTCCTCTGTGGGACAAGAAATCTTTTACATACCCTTAATTATCTTATTTTCGGTGGCTCCAGCATTTCAGAATCCTTAGTGCGCTGAATGCTGCTCTTCTCAATATCATGGCTGCTGTGCTGTAGCAGACTCCCGCACCTCCGTACGCTTACGGCTGTTCTTGCCTGTCAGGATCCTCAGCGTGCCGTATGCTTTGTTTGCCGACACTCCGGCTTTCCATGCACAGTTCTTACCTTCGGATCCCCATTTGAACGTGATGTCCGGTTGGCAGAGACACTTTCACTGACCCCTCCTACAACGTCCAATGTGTAATTCCCTGCGCAAGGAAACAGCTGCCCGCCAACAGCAAACAAAATGCAGGTAAAAGTATAAGTCCAGGAAAGACCAAAATATTCCAGCGCAGGTACAAATATATGAAAATTTTATTTCAATAAACAGCAGACCCACTCATGGTGCGTACTCACGGGCTACGCGTTTATAACCACTAAGGTTCTTCATCACGGCCTCTCCCCTCACACACTTGTGATTCCTTAAAAATACTTTTAAAACCAATCACAATACAGTACGTGGAAAAAACATATTTCATCACTTAGAAGCTCTTACAATGTATCAACTAAGTGTATATATACATTAAATCATTTAGAAAATTTAGCCCTTTAGGGTTACATGTTTTTAGATATAATATCAAGTATGCTTCTCTTAGTTTATCTCTTTGCTCCCAATCATCTCCTCTAGGGGGTCTCCTAACCATTTCAATTCCATAGCAGCTAAAGTGCTTAAGAGCTCCCTGATGTTCCTCAACA
The DNA here is from genome assembly GCA_025379985.1 of Phyllomedusa bahiana. NCBI lineage: Eukaryota > Metazoa > Chordata > Amphibia > Anura > Hylidae > Phyllomedusa > Phyllomedusa bahiana. The sequence continues at coordinate 66,419 of JAODAL010006478.1, read as the reverse complement.
AAATGCCTCACAGCCCCAGATTTAAATGCCTGTTTATTTTTAATACCTGTTAAATGTTCCGATATGCGTTTTTTTATTTGTCTTATAGTACATCCTATATAAATCTTGCTACAGGCTGTGCATTCTATGGCGTATACCACATGATGAGAATTACTCCCATTTGTGCTCCTACTTGCTGTAAGAAAAAATCTCCATTAAATGTAAAGTAATTATTTTGTAATAAATACTCTATAGTCAATAGCAAAACAATTTTTAACTCCTCCTTAAAATCACTGTATCTCCTTACATGAAAATCTATGGCCTCAAGAGCCAAATTATGTGGGATGCAAGAATAAAGGCCTACAACATCACATGTAACCCACCTAAAATCCTGGCTCCACACAAAATTGTCAAACTCTTTTAAAACGGTTTTACTATCTTGAAGTTAGCCAGGTGTTCTCTTTACTAAAGGTTGTAATAATTTGACCACCCATGTTTTTTTGGGTTTTGGGAATGCCATAAAATATAGGGACCATCGGATTTTTGGGCAATAGATATTCTTTGGTTTTTTCTGTCAATACTCCTAATGCTACCCCTTCCTCAAGTAATTTTTCCAATTTTTTTTGAAAATAATTTTGTTGAATCAGTTGTTAACTTCCTATATGTCTGTCCAACATCTAATATTTTCATAATCTGTTTTTCATACAATCCTGCATCTAATAAGACCGTATGACCCCCGTTATCTGAATTTTTTATCACTATATTCTTGTTTTCACTCAACTCTTTAATGGCTTTGAATTCCGCTTGTGTTAAATTATTTTTATTTTTATTATTTAGATTATCATTCTTAAATGCTTCTTGTAAGATTTTTAATTTTCTCTCCATTGTGAGTTGGAATATATCTAGTGCTGGTACTCTAGATTTCATAGGATAATACTGGGGGTTAGGGATATGGGAAACTACATGTGATGAAATTCTTTCTTGGGTATCTTCACCTTCCCTATTCAAATCATGTAAGGAAAGAAGAGTTAGTTTTTCCTGGAAGTCCATACACTTATATTCATTTTCTTTTCCCAGATTGTCCACTTTATTCCCTCTGCCGATTTTTCAATGCGTCACCTCTTCATCATTCTGTAGAAAGTGTCTCTTAACTGTAAGTAGTCTGGAAAATGTGTTGCTGTCCAATAAGGTTTGAAACAAATCAAAGTTCGTAGATGGAGCATAAATTAATCCCATTTCCAATACTTTAAGTTGTGCTTGGTTCAACACAATGGGGGATAATATCATCACATGTAACTATTTCTTTCTGGGTTGTCTTTTTTTGCTGGTGTTTCCTTCCCCCCCTCCTTTGGCATATTTTGGATTTTCCTTTTCCTGTGTTTCAGCATTTTTAGCACCACTTTGGGTATGGAGTGTCTCATTACAAGAACTGTCTGTATCAGTAAAATTGACCTTACGGTGATGAAGAATCTTAATGGTTAGAAACACGTAGCCTGTGAGTACGCACCATGTGTGTGTCTGCTGTTTGTTGAAAATAAATCTTCATATATTTTTACCTGCGCTGGAATATTTTGGTCTTTCCTGGACTTATAGTTTTACCTATTGTAAAAATGCTGTTTCTAACAGGCATTTCTTCTTTACAATTTTTAAAAGTGTCAGAGGTCATTTGTCAAATTGTTGGGGTCCGTGCGCTGTAAACAAACAGCTATAATCCAGGTCCCATTGCAAAAATACTGTTTCTAAAAGGCATTTCTTCGTCACAATTTTCAACAGTGACCGAGAGGTCATTTGTCAAATTTTTGGGGTCCATGCGCTGTAAACAAACAGCTATAATCCAGGTCCTATTGTAAAAAATGTGTTTTCTAACAGGCATTTCTTCGTCACAATTTTCAACAGTGGCCGAGAGGTCATTTGTCAAATTTTTGGGGTCCGTGTGCTGTAAACAAACAGCTATAATCCAGGTTCTATAATATAACAAGGTTTGAAAGGATTGGATGATTTTTACAGCATCGTCAGAATACAAATCGCTCAACTAACCCTCTGTAGGTTTTACTCCCGTATCTCTTAAGCCTCTGTAGACCGTTTTCTTTAATGAGTTATCGATGTCTACATAAGAATAGTGGGGCCCGGTACATGTATCACGTCTAGGATTTCATTTTTATTTTATAAAAATTTTGTTATGCTACTTTATTACATAATTAGTAATAAATGACTAATCTACATAAATATGTTTCATCACTAGACATCTTATTAATTTATTTTAAGCTTGTATTTGACAATTGTTATATTTTTCCTATTTGACAGATTATAAGATTAAAACTAACCCTCACATGGGTATAAAACATTAATATTCTCAGAACTGTAATGTGTAATTAATGATGTACGTGTGGAAAAAGATTGTCTATCTTTTTGCTCCTTTGATTTTTTACTTTAATATGTACTAAGAAGTATTTGCTGTATGTAATTTGCATTCTTTTCAATAAAGTTCTTTGAAAAGAAAAGAAAAAAAATTGCAAATGGGGTGACTCATCCAAGAAAGCTGGTCACCTGGGAATTCGAAAATCTTTACTATTGATCTCTTGACACTATTGGTGGCCTAATTTTGTTCAAGATGTCAAAGATTACATTCTCACTTGTTTCCATAGCAAAATATCTCGTCTCAAACTCTCTGGTCTGCTTCGTCCCTTGCCTATACCTGAGAAACCCTTGAGCCATATTGCTATGGACTTAGCACTCTCCGCTAATCAAACAGTTAACTCCGCAACTCGCTTTCCATTTTTTTAAACAAATATTTTGCTTCATATTGTGTCTGATCAAGGGGGTTCCATTCATCACCAAGTAGTGGCATGTACTCTGTCCTCGACTATAAGTCAAATTGTACTTCTCTTCTGCATACCACCCTGAAACCAACAGGCAAGTAATTATTTTGTCTCGTCAAGATAATTGGGCTGATTTACTTCCTTGGACTGTATTTTCTTATAATCATCTTGATTCCGACTCCACAGGGGCTTCTGTTTCTTTTGTATTGTATAAGTGCAACATCACTGCCCTTCTCTTTCCCCTGCCTACCACCTCCAATGTTCCAGCTGTGGATTCTCAAGTTGAAGCATTTTTTTACTATTTGGCAAGATACCCAGTAATCTCTCCAGCAAGCATCTTCTCAGACTTAAGCTTAAAAGTAACAAAGACCCCCTCCTGCCTTTCGTCCTGGGGATAAAGTGTGGTTATCAAGATTTCCAACCTCAAGCTCTGCCCACAATTTCTAGAACCCATCCAAATTCTTTAATGCTTCAATACTGTTACTTACAAAATTTACTTGCCTCCATTTATGCAGATTCTGAATTACTTTCATGTATCGTTTATTAAGCCCCTGATCCTTAACCACTTTTCTCAAAAAATGGAGACTTCTTCCACTGAAACAGTTGCTAGAGATGTCAATGAAGTCCAGGGAACTCTGGTGGAGAAAATTCTTAGAAACATTTTCTTCTTGTTGACTGGAAAGGATTCATGCCAAAGAAAGGTCCTAGAAACCTGAAGAGATCTTGATGAATCTTGATCTTGTCTGAACATTTCGGCAATTTCGAAAGAGGGCGAGGCTTAAGGAGGGGAGGAATACTGTCACGTTGCATGCCGTGGTCCTAACTCTGGACCCCAGACAAGCTCATGTCTGCATCTCTTGGCCTGATTATCACTCACGTTTCCCTGTTCCTGCTGCTGCCTGCTGTTTCTGACCAGCATGTGCACACCTGTCCCCTAGGGCACACAAGTGCACCAGCTTTTTAAAATTTAAAGGACGAGCGCACCATTGATTGTCAAGTACCGGACCCTTTATGACCTCAATTTCTTCAAAACTTGCTGCCAGTTTGTTGGTGCGCTTTCCTATTGTTTTGCTATTGCTCCATTCCTTACCTGATGTGTGCTATGGACCTTGACGTCCCTTGCTTGCTGCCTGTCCTGATCTTATCACCTGTTTTACTGAATATGCCTCATTATACTCCTTCATTACCATGCTGTACCTTGGCTATCACCGTGAGCGGCCACATCAAGGGTAGTAACCTGGGAGTCTCCCGCAGCAAAGCCCATCTGCTGACACTGGTGAAGACCCGGTTGCTCCGCTCTCTGTCATGGTTAAAATCAGTTCCTTCTATGACTGGTTTCTGAGGCAGTTATTCCACATATGCTTGTACTACTAAGAGCCACAACACAGCTACTAACTGCCAAGGGACCACGGCTTAGAAGTGAGGTGGTGGCATAAAATATACTTCTGGTCAGTTGAAAAATAGTCATGTGATCAACAGTTAGTCCCACCCATGAACCAGACATCCCAATGAAATGAAGAGTGGGGGAGTGGGACATAGGTGAAATGAGGGTTATTTTTCTCTGACATATTTAATAAAACTTAACTAAATTATGTTATGTTTTGTGTGAAACTTCAATGATGAAAAAACTTTGAGATTCTCGGTTCACATATTTGATAAAAAAATGCTTAAGCTGCCCACGACTTTCAACGTGATCCCAGGTCGGGCAGTCCTATGCTATCTTTACCTCTCATTAGAGCCAAATCCAGGCCTCTCACTGGGTCAAACGACCTCCATTAACCTGAGAGGAAAAAAATAAAAAAAACACCAAGCCTGCAAGCTGCACTTTTATGACAGCCTGTGAAAGTGGGCGTAGTGCAGAAAACCAAAATGGAGGCACCCTTTCCTCCCCATATAGATTAAAAGCAATCTGTCGGTTGACCCAGTGAGAGGCCTGGATTTGGCTCTAATGAGAGGTAAAGATAGCATAGGACTGCCCGACCTGAGATCACGTTAAAAGTTGTGGACAGCTTTAGCATTTTTTTATCAAAATATGTGAACCGAGAATCTCAAAGTTTTTTCATGTATGATAGATAGCATAAATGCTTCTTTAGGGATTTCCATGTAATGTATTGCCCTTTTTACAAACTTCGATGATGGTACAACTCCTTTAAACCTCTTAGGCTCCACCTTGAGGCAGGGCCCAGCAGGTCTATGACAACCTAGCCACTGTTTGACCTACGATTGTCATGAAGTACATTGATTGAAAAACAAAGAAGAAATATCACAGATGTTGTGCATTGAGTATAACTGGCTTATTTTGGAGGATAAGCCTAGGGCTCCACAAATGGCTTGCAAAACATGTGTGGAGTACCTAAAACAGTGGAAAAATTGTGAAAGAAAGAAACTTTGGTGTGTCAATGGTATGGAGAGAACTGAAACACCACCATGATGATTGCCATTTTGTGTTGTAAACATTAAAAGCTTTAATCGTTACAAGAAAGCTCAGTGGGATTATCCTGATTTGGAATGAGCAAGATGACCTATTCCACATGGCAATAATGTTCCCTTGCCAATGTTTAGCAGACTAATAAACCAGCCACTGTCAAACTCTGAAGGGAAGCAGGGATTGGAGTGTAAGGAAGGTTGTAGCAGTGGAAGTGAATGTGAGGGAAGCTCTTTGATGCCTCAACCATTAAGCCAAAAAGAGCTAAATTACCTGATTCGAGAATTAAATCTGTCAATGCAAGTATCTGAATTTTTGTCGTCCAAACTTAATTAATTAAATCTTATAACGGCAGAAGTTAAAATTACAGCCTATAGGACAAGAGAAGAGGGGATTCTCCCTTATTTCAAATATGAGAAAGAACTTAAATACTACAATGATATCCCCGGACAGATGGCTTTTTAAATACAGCTCAATTTGAAGCTTGAAATATGTTCTCTTGCACAATGTTAACCATTATTTGTCTCTTTCCATGCTAACTCAACAAAACTTAAAGCAGAATATGAAAATTTAAAAATTGTATAACAGAAAATCTGTTATCATGAACAATGTGATTGTCCTAATGACACACATAAAAGGAAATCAAATAAAGTTTTGAAACATTAATAGCAATTAAAAACAAATTAATATTGTATTAATTAATTGCATCATACATAACTTTTTCCTGTCACTGTTAGATATTTTTAATTTCTTTTTGTGATTAGACTGTTTACTTGATAGTTGTAACTAAAATTATAATATTCTTGCAATTCTGAATGCTTTCAAATGTGTTGTGTAAATTATTTCTTTAGTTAAGGTAGTCTATCACATTTACTTCATGGCAAACTACTAAACTAAAGTTATCACCTACAACTTTCAAACAAATTATATTTCCATGGCTGCCGTATCTTTTCCTGCTGTTTCTTGAAGGTCCATAAAATTAATAATCAGCTTTAATCTTTGAATTTAATTAACTTGTACAGCACTCGGACTTATTAAAAATGATGTAAAACAACAAAACTGAACTGTATCAAAGATGCCCTTGCTAGAATTGGATTTATTTTTAACTGGGTTACTTCATTAAATGAAAAGGATTGAAAAATACCAACCAACCTCCCCTGAGCCAAAAGAACACACATGTAATTAAAATTGGAGATGAGACTTCAGCAACTTGCTTAATCACAGCACAGAGAAAAAGGTAATTTCTTTGCTGTGTGGGCATAATTAGTGCCAATAATCCAACCTTAATTCTAAACTAGCGATTTGGAGACTTAAATAAAGGGGAAAGATAAACATATGTTTGTAATATATCTGGGTCAAAATAAATTATTATCCTAATGCATTTTAAACAACAATCTTACACTGACGCTCTATAAAGATCTAGAATATAGACTTACCTAGGGGTAATATAACTACCTACCTTGGTCCTATCTACTGCCTACCTACCTAAGAGCAATCTACACACCTACCTATGTCCTATCTATCTACCTACCTACTTGGGGCCTAACCACTGCCTACCTTCCTATGGCTAATCTACCTACCAACCTAGGGCACATCTTCCGACCCACCTAGGAGCAATCGACCTACGTGGGGTCTATCTACTGCTTACCAACAGCAAATTTACTTACCTACCTAGGGGTAATCTACCCACCTTGGGTCAATCTACCTACATACTGGGGCCTATATACCAACCTACCTGGTACCTAACTACGGCCTACCTAGGGGCAATCTATTTACCTACCTGGGGCCAATCTACTGCCTAATTACCTATGGTCTATGTACCTACCTACGGCATAACTTCTGCCTACCTACCTATGGGCAATCTACCTACCTACTTGGTGCATAATCACCGCCTATTTACCTATGGGATCTCCACCTACAGACTTGGTGCTTATCTACTGCCTACCTACCCAGGGGCAAGCTGTCAGACAAATGCTGATTATTGCTTTTGTATCTCACATGTTGGACTATGTCAGACCAGTTTTGGATCCATTTAATTAATAAAATGGTCAAAGAGGGAAGTTGTTGAGGAGTATTTATTTAAATAAAGTGTTTTTGTGTTGTTTCATTCATATTTTTACCAATTTTTTTCCCGGTGTTAGTAATAGATGGTATTGACAGATGCATCTCTATTACAAGCGCTGGGGTTTGGTGTCAGCCAGTGGTGTTTGTTTGTCACCCCAAGGCTGACAGCAAGCCCAGTGCTAGTAATACTGAGGTGTCTGTCAAAAACCTTTATTACTAACACTGCAATAAAATAGTAAAAGAAACACATTAATAACACAAACACTTTAATTGAATAAACTCTCCCCAACAACATCCCTCACTGACCATTTTATTAAAGACATAGTCCAATAAATCCATCATAACCGATCAGGGTAATCTGTAGAAAAGATGGAAACAGTACTAAAAGCATGATAGCACTAAACTCTATCTCTCGCTGTTGCTCATGCCTGTTGCTGATCTTCTGGGTGTTGTTGGAAGGAATTTGGACCACCCATTATGAATCTAAGGGGTACAGGCCACAGCTCCAGGGCGAAAGTCCTCTGTTCCTCTCACCCTCTAGGAGACTGAGTCTCTAAGCTATGGCCTGTAACCACTCTCTCACCCCTGGGAAGTTTGTAATGAGGTGGGGGACAGAGAGGGAGGTGCTGGAAAAGTGAGGATTCTAAAGTATTTGTGTCCAAATCTGTAGGAAAGAATAACCAGGAGAAATCAGCATGAAGGTCCGGACTGTATGGACAAGAAAATGGAACGTGAACGACTCATCAGAGAAAACGTCACATGTGAGTTCCTGCAAGTAACTGAACTGTAAACATTTATATGTGTGCAGAGTTAGTGTGTATACTGGTATCTACCACTATATTGTCACTATATGACGGTGATATACAGTCTGCAGAGCCTGTTTACACTTCTATCTACCACTACATTGTCACCGTATGGAGGTAATATACAGCCTGCAGAGCCTGTGTACACTGGAATCTACCACTATATGCTAACTGTATGGTGGTAATATAGAGTCTGCAGAGGCTGTGTACGCTGGTAGCTACCACTATATGGTAACTGTATGGCAGTAAAAACGGTTAAAGGGTAATGGTCTATATTCGGTAATGGTGTGGTGGTGATATGTGGTGGTATTATTCAGTCACTATGTGATATGGCTGTATTTGGTCTCAGTGGAATCATTGGTAATATTAGCATTGCGATTCTGGTTTTGTGTAGCAGTGATATTTGGTAAATCGCTAATCATTATTTAGTGATTTTATACTTAGTAATTTATGTTATAGCTTTTTATATATTTTTATTTGAATAATGCATATAATTTGAGAAGGGAAATAAGTATCTTCAGATCTTTCATGTTTACCACTCTGTGTCCTGCTACAATTAGATGAGGGAGACTCAGAGGGCCCAGCGCCCCATCCTGTTTACAACTTGTAATGATGTGATCACACCATTCTGTATAAGTTAAAGCGAGACTGGGCGAGGGCACCATACAGGTAGCGGACAGAAAGGCACAGTGGGCCCCTAAAATCAACTTCTCTGGTGGGCCCTAGGCACCCCAGTCCGATGCCGCCTATTACAGCCATAATTCATTCACAACAGAACATAAAACACATATCAGACACATATCAGATATTTTTTTATTCGGTTTGAAAAACATTATATATTTAGAAATTGATGGCAGCAATACATCAAAAAGTTGGGACTTGCAACTGGGCCTCACAGCTAAAGGGGCCTATAGGTCTCCTCACCACACAGCTGCATGGCTGGATCACATAGGACCAGTAATGCAGCGATTGTAGCCTGGTAAACTTACCTACCTACTCGGGGGAGGCACTTTACACCTACCTAACTACTGAAGGACAGTAAATACCTACATACTGACAGGGGAGCCTATGTACCTACCTGCCTTCTGGGGGGCCTTATATACTTATCTACTTGAGGGGGCTGTACCTACCTACCTACTGGGGGTCCTATATACCTATGTATTTACTATGGGGCACTATTACTACCTTCCTACTGGGGGGCCTAGCTATCTACTTACTGTTGGCCCTATATTCCTAAGTAGTTAGAAACCCAATGTACCTGCTTTTTGAGAGGGGGCTTTAAACCTACCCACTAAGGTTGGCCTTATATCCCTACTTACCGGGGATAACCTATATAACGTCCTACTTATTAGGGGGTGATATACTGTATCTACTTACTGGAAAAGCCTTCAAGACCTACCTAACTACTGGGGGGTCCTATATACCAACTTATCTACTGTGAGACCCTATATACCTACCTATTGTGGGGACCTTACATACCTACCTACTGAGAAGGTCTATATAGCTACATATTGAGAAACTATATATCTCCAATCTACTGTGGGGATCTTTATTCTTATCTACCTACTGAGGGAGCCTATATGCCTAATTATCTACTGAGTGGGCCTATATATCCACTGAGGGGCTACCTAATGAAGGACAATATCTCATCACCAACTAAGTGGCTCTGTATACTTGCTGAGGTGGCCTACATACTATGTACTTGTTGAGCCCTATATAATTACCTACCTACTAAGGGGATTGTATAGCTACCTCCTGGGGGCTTACCTATTTACCTGTCTTTCGACATCCCTATTGAAGGACTTATCTACCTAAAAGGGGCTTTCACCTAAATACCTAATGGAGCTTATATAACTATATGCTGAAAGGGATACTCTACCTACATAATAGGAAGAGTCTGACTTACTAATTTTAAGGGTGTAACCAACCTGAAAGGAGGTATGTGCCTGTCTAAGTTGGGGGTTGCCTACTATGTGGGGTGTGTACTTACCTACTGGTGGTACAAATTAGGGTCCTATAATTTGCTGCAGGCACTTTCACCGTTTGGTGTGCAATCACTGTGTGGAGCACCAAAGGGGGAATTGTAATAAGATTGGGATGTTTTGGTTGAGGAGTTTGTTCAGTAATAGGAATTGGTAGGCAAGTGCTAAATTTAGAGAGGTCTAAGAAATTTGTGAGGGACAAGTCGTGGCCAGGAGACATCTTCTTGACAGTCTGGACCGGATGGAGAAGAAAAGGGAAAGTGAACATCTCCAGTCATAGAAGACGTCACTTGTGAGTCCCTGCATGTAACTGCACTGTAATTACTTATGTGTCTGCAGAGCGCCTGTGTATAACTGGTATATATTACTATATGGTTACTATATAGTGGGAATAGTGGTCTTAGTTTAACAGTTTATATTCAGTAACAGTACAATGTTTTTTTTGTCTCTTTATTGTGGTGATATGTGGTCATGATGTGGTGGTATTGTTTGTTCTTTGTATACTGTTGTTATTGGTATTATTGGTCTGCGTATATTGATTGTCAGTAACATTATTGTGGTATTAGTCACAATATTGTATTGGTATGTGGCAGTATTATTTAGTTTTTGTATATTGTTGTTATTGATAATATTGGTCTTGGTATACTGGTTTGGTTAGTAAGAGTATGGTGGAATTATGCAGTGTACCACAGTGCATGCTCCTAAATGTATTTAGGCCCATGAGAATAGTTACTATGGAAGCTATAGTTTTTTGTGTGCAGAATAACTATTCTGTCAGGATGATGTGTATAAAAATGCTAAGTTATGATATTGATCAAGGACTAAGGCTGTGCAAGCCTAAAACAGAGTGGTGGTTACCTAGGCAACTAGAGTGTGGCCATAGAATATAAATATAGGTACCCAGGGCGGAGGAGAGAACAGATAGTCAGCCAGTAAGGTGGAATAGATAAACGAGGCATTAAGCAATTCCTGGTTTATAGCTGGACAAGGAACCAGAGGACATCCTATTCTGCTCTTTGCCACAGAGATCATCTCTAAGAAGGTGACCAAGCTTAAAAACAGAAAGGACAACAGTTCCTGTAGTCAAAGGAGATAGTGTGTTTGTGAGGTAATTCAGACCCCATAGGCCTCACACTTGTTGGTGTTCAGTATTTGCTTCTGGCCTTGCCCAACACCTATACAGTAAATAAGAGATTACTCCAGATCGCCTGGGATTCTAAAAAGGATTCTTTAGTTGCATAGTCTGGATATTACGGGACCTTTATAGAAGCTTTTTCTGTTGCTCAGGGCTGTTCAAGTTTTGTGGAAACTGAAGTTTTGTGAACGAAATTGACTCTGATATATAAAACCTAACTTGGAGTAATTGTTGTCTATGCTTCAACCTCAACCACGGTCTCCTGCTTGTTTATCTGCATCTTAAACCACGGGCACCTCACGCATCATTGCAGGCAGTTGAATAACACACCAATGTTAGAGAGTACCCTGAGGGAGTCAAGGAGGCACTCCACCCACTCCACCGGCAGACCCCCTGTTCACTGTAACTGTGAAAAGGGGAAGAAGAGAGGATTTTGTGCCTAGCCAATGTAACACCGAACCACAACTCCCATACTCTCCTCTGTGACCCTGGTACATTACAATTAGTAACTATATAGTGGTGAAATAAAGTGATTAGAGATGGGCGAATTTCTCAAAAATTCGGTTCGGTCACTTCGCCGAATTTCCCGACAAAAATAACTTCGGTCCGAATTACTTCGGGACGAATCGCGTTAAAAACAGCTATTTCCAGGCTGCACAGAGCCTGCAGGGTGCTGTAGAACGTTGTGCCATGCTTAAATATGCAGAGGGAGCTTGGTTTGGTCTTCATAAAATGTTGTGTTTTAGTATGACACGCAGATGACTGCCGCGGCTCTAAGAATCACTTCACTATAAAATTCCCTGGGCACTTAAGAGGGCAAAACTGACCAAAAAAACTGAAGCGGGAATGTAGTCTGATAAAGTCATGGCAGCGACAGCTGGAAAAAAACAAGCTGAGGGCTCAGGTGGCAACATCAGTGACAGATTGTGGAGGTGACGGCGGCAGCCACAGCAGCATGAGGTCAGAAAGTGGCACAGTGACATTCTGGAGGTGGCCAAAACTGGAGTAAGCCACAGAGTGTTACAATGACACAGTTTGTAGGTCACGGCAGCAGCCACAGCAGCAGCATGAGGTCAGACAGTGGCACAATGACATTCTGGAGGTGGCAAAAACAGGAGTAGGCTACAGAGTGGCACAATGACACAGTTTGTAGGTCACGGCAGCAGCCACAGCAGCAGCATGAGGTCAGACAGTGGCACAATGACATTCTAGAGGTGGCAAAAACAGGAGTAGGCCACAGAGTGGCACAATGACACAGTGTGTAGGTCACGGCAGCAGCCACAGCAGCAGCATGAGGTCAGACAGTGGCACAATGACATTCTGGAGGTGGCAAAAACAGGAGTAGGCTACAGAGTGGCACAATGACAGAGTGTGAAGGTCACGGCAGCGGCCACAGCGGCAGCATGAGGTCAGACAGTGGCACAATGACAGAGTGTGTAGGTCACGGCAGCAGCCACAGCAGCAGTATGAGGTCAGACAGTGGCACAATGACATTCTGGAGGTGGCAAAACAGTAGTAGGCCACAGAGTGGCACAATGACAGAGAGTGGAGGTGACGGTGGCAGCAGCATGAGGTCAGACAGTGGCACAATGACATTCTGGAGGTGGCAAAAACTAGAGTAGGCCACAGAGTGGCACAATGACAGAGAGTGGAGGTGACGGCGGCAGCAGCAGGAGGTCAGAGAGTGGCACAAAGACATTCTGGAGGAGGCAAAAACAGCAGTAGGCCACAGTGTGGCACAATGACAGAGAGTGGAGGTGATGGTGGCAGCAGCATGAGGTCAGAGAGTGGCACAATGACATTCTGGAGGTGGAAAAAACAGTAGTAGACCACATAATGGCACAATGACAGTGAGTGGAGGTGAAAGCGGCTGCAGCTTGAGGTCAGAGAGTGGCACAATTACATTCTGGAGGTGGCAAAAATAGTAGTAGGCCACAGAGTGGCTCAATAACAGAGAGTGGAGGTGACGGCGGCAGCAGCATGAGGTCAGAGAGTGGCACAATGACATTCTGGAGGTGGCAAAAACGGTAGAAGGCCACAGAGTGGCACAATGACAGAGAGTGGAGGTGACGGCGGCAGGAGCAACAGCATGAGGTCAGAGAGTGGCACAATGACACAGTGTGAATGTCACGGCACCAGCAACAGCAGCAGCAGCATGAGGTCATAAAGTGGCACAATGACAGAGTGTGGAGATGGGTGGCAATACCAGTCGTTGGTAAGGATGGTTGGTGGCAGATGGAGAAACTGCCAGCAGATGTGTGGCATCAGGCGGGTGGTGGCATCAGAATAGTGGCTGAGGCAGGTAGTTTGACCCCAGACTCATTTCTCACAGTTTGGGTGAGGCGTCATGGCTGATGTAGTCTGACGCCTAAGGCATTGGTGTGTGGAAAATCCTGGCCGATCCACGCCTGATTCATCTTGACAAAGGTCAGTCATTCCACATTTCCCGTGGACAAGCGGGTTCTCCTTCGGGTAACGATGGCCCCCACCGCACTGAACACCCGCTCTGATGCCACACTACTGGCCGGGCTGGACAGCTTCTCCACTGCAAACTCGGCAAGTTGCGGCCACACATCCAGTTTGGCTGCCCAGTAGTCCAGCGGATCTTCTAACTGGGTTGACAGAGTGCTGTCCAAATAGGCCACCGCCTGTTGGTTCAAGGTCTGCTCCAGGTCCTGCTCCTGCTACTGGCGAGTGCCCTCCTCACTAGGCGGGTGAAGGAAGCTGCTCATCAGTGACTCCAGACTTAGGTTGCTGCTGATGGAGCTGGTACTGCTCCTACCCCCCCACCTGTCCCCAGCAGCCGCGGCAGTAGTACGTGAGCGCTGAAGAACCCCCCGGTAAGACCGGTCAGAAGAGGAACGATGCCGCACATAGGCAGCGGCCAACTGACTATGGAGGATTTACCTATAGTATTTGAGTTTGTCCTCCCTCTCAATAGCTGGGAAAAAGGATCACATTTATGACCTGAAGCGAGGGTCCAATAGGGTGGAGAGCCAGAAGTCCTCCCACTGCCGGATGCTGACTATTCGGCTGTCACTAGCCAGATAAATCAGCATGCTGTGGGCCATCTGCACAAGTGACTCTGTGGGGCTCCCTGCCTCCATCTCCACTGTATACTGCCACGGTGCTTGCGGGTCATCTGCCTCGTCTTCCTCATCTCCATCTACCTCCTCCAGCTGCTCCTGCTCCTCCTCTCTTGTCACCTGGGTAGAAAATCCACTCATTCCGCCAAACAATGCTTTTGCTCCAATGTCCTCCAGTCCCCTGCCCAGACAGATTTTTCAGCATCTGTTCCAGGATATGAAGCAGTGGAATGACGTTATTCATCCCGTAGTCCTGGCGACTGACAAATAATGTGGCCTCCTCTAATGGCCTCAACAAACAGCAGGTGTCACGCATGAGTTGCCACTGGCTGACATCAAAGTTACACGGGGGAGTACTCCTGTCCGCCTGGATCATCAAAAAATCGTTAATGGCCTTTCTCTGTTCATACAGTCGGTCCAACATGTGCAGGCTGGAATTCCAATGGGTGGAAACATCGCATATCAGCGTGTGTTGGGGGAGGTCGTTCTGCCGCTGCAACTCGAGGATGGTGTTCCTGGCTTTGTAAGAATGGATGAAGTGCATGCACAGGGCGCATGGACCATCCCTCCTTGGTGCAGTGCGGACAACTTGTTACTCCCATTGTCCGTCACCATGGTTCCGACTTGCAGTTGGCGCGGAGAAAGCCATACATGGATTTATTGCTGCATGACGCGGAGCAGTTCCTCCTCTGTGTGACCGTTCGCCGAGGCAAGCCAGGTGTAGAACTGTGTGACACCGCTGTGCCCTACACATGTGGTATGATGGAGCAGTACTTGTGGAGGCTGAGATGGTGGTGGTGGTGGAGAAGGAGGGGGAGGCGGACATTGGCGCAGGAGCCGCAGTTGTTGGTGTGCCTGGGCAGGAAACACATTCACCCAATGGGGCATAAAGGACATATACTGGCCCTGACCGTAGTTACAGCTCCAGACGTCCGCGCGGCCGTGCACCTTGGAACAAACCGATAAGCTCAAGGATTGGCCCACCTTCTGTTCTACATATTTATGAAGTGCTGGTACTGCCTTTTTGGAATAGAATTTCCGGCCTGCAACTCTCCATCTCAGCTCGGCACAAGCCTTTAGGGCCTTCTGAATGGTGCAGAGTCCACATTTTTGGAAAAAGGGGACTGCAGTACCCAAAAACTTGGACAGGAGCACGGTCAGCTGCAGCACCTAAGGATGGTTTTGGGCGCATACTGTTGTCTCTTTGCAATCGCCTCGCTGACGACTGCTGGGGCCATGAGTAGCGAGGAGCAGGAGATCTGGACCGGGAGATGATGTCAAAGTGAAAAAGCTCCCTTCTGCGAGGTGGTGGAGCCTTGATGGCTGCAATGGCATGGGGTGCCACTTTGGCCGCTGCTTCTGCTTTTTGCTGCGGCGGCAGGATGGACCCCCACATCTGAGCCACTTTTCCCTCCCAAGCCACCGGAGGGTTTGACACTGCTTGTTTTAAAACGCGGGGCCGTGGTCCCAAAAATTTTATTTCCGGCCACCTTCACCTTTTTTGGCCCACAATTCTAATATACCCATATTCGGCTCCCCCCGGTGTCTTAGCAAAAAATTTGCCACAGCCCCCGAGTACCCTGTTTTTCCCGCCCAACGCTCCGCACTGATTGACAAAACTACCGCCCCCGGCCAGCTGAGCCCCTTTTGCAGTACTTTTTTGGACCTCGAAGTGGGTTTTTTCCCCCGTGGCCGTTTGGGTTTCCTGCCCTCACACTGGGGCTCCCCTGCTAAATCACGGCCAAAAAACCCATTGTGGCTGGCCACTGCCTTACGCGAACTGAAGCCCTCTTCTCCTCGATAAAGACCCCCTTGTCACCCGCTTCCAAGTGCGGTCGGCTACACCAAATTATTTGTTTTTAAAACGTCACGCTGTCCTCATCACGGTCTTGGTTTTGCAGAGGCAAACCCCCTTTACAACTTGACCTCCCCAACCCCCACCCCAACATCTATACTTTGCCGCCAAATGCAAGAAGAAGGGGATTTTGGGCCCCCCATTTCTTCGCTGCCAAGTAGCTCCCTGACTGCCCTCCTCAAATTGTTAAACCCTCGTTTTATAGGGGCGCTGACCCCCAGACCACATATTAAAATCTCTGGCTGAGGGAACGGGTTTGGGAAAAAAAGGCCCGGGTTTGGGGCCCAGGTAAAAGGGCCGCGACCCGCCCCCCGGCCCCTTGCCAAAACTAAGGGTTTGTCGACTTTCCCCTTTC
Organism: Phyllomedusa bahiana; assembly: GCA_025379985.1. Classification (NCBI taxonomy): domain Eukaryota; kingdom Metazoa; phylum Chordata; class Amphibia; order Anura; family Hylidae; genus Phyllomedusa; species Phyllomedusa bahiana. The sequence goes on along the minus strand of JAODAL010006478.1, from coordinate 49,916 downwards.
CCAAATTTGGCGGGGTTTGTCAAATGCTTTCTGGGGGAAGTGGATGCCCTTGCCAACCCAAAATCAAAAACCCCTTGGGGTTGCTAGTCAGCACACGCCGCTAGAGACAGGGGCCAGTTGTGGCCCCCACCGGGGTGCCCCCCTGCTGCGACGTCCCCTTCCCTGTGCTCCCCGACCGGGGGCCTGCTCCAGCAAGTTTGTGCCACTCCACTGCAGGTGAAGAGTCTCCCAACCTCCTTTCTGACAACGGGTTTGTTTAAAATGTACAGACCCTTTTTTGTTGAAGATATCGTATTTTTTTAATTTACACCCCCTGTATTTGACCCCAAATAAAACCCCCTAAGAAGTTTGGGAAACCCCTTTGGAAAAAATTTTGGCGCTCCAAAAAAGGGGCGGGGGGAAAAATTGACTTTTTATACTTAAAACTCTGTGCTTTTTACTAAATAAAAAAAGGGCACAAAACGGGCCCTTAAATTTAAACCCTTGGGATATAATTATGCTACAAAATTTCTTCTGTGGCGGTAAAAAAACAAATTTTCTTTTGCGGTACAACTGCAGAAAAATACTTAGTTAACCCCTTGGTTTAAAATTACAAAAAAAGAATTGACACCCAAAAACTACCAGTTTGAAGCGGTTACAATGGCGTGTATTTTACGTACACAAAAAGAGAAAAATTTGTAATTCCCCTTCGGTTATGAATTAGCCGGAAAAATGTATTTTTTGGGGTGAAATAACGTTTTCTTTAGTCACACAGCAGAGAAAAACCCTTTTAAATAACCCCTGGATGTAAAATTGCGCAAAAAAAAATGAGCAACCAAAAACTTTGAGTTTGTAGCGTGTTAAATGGGTGTTTTTTCCTACACACAAGGGGAAAAAAATTTTGGAAATTAAACCCTTTGCTTGTGAATTAGCTACAGAAAATAATTTATTTTTGGCGGTGAAATAAACGTTTTCTTTTTTTCACCACAGAAAAGAACAACGCTTAATTAACCCCCCGGAGTACATTGCCAAAAGAATTTTAGAGCCAAAAATGATTTGGTATTTTTTATTGAAAAACGCTGTTTCTTTAAATAATAAACAGAACAGGCTTAGATCCCCTTGGATATTCAATGTGTTTTGAAAAGTAGATTAAAAATGTATATGAACTGCACTGGGGCACACCTGGGTTTAGATCCAATACCCAACAAAATCAAAAATAGAACGTTAAAAAAAGCGTCTTGAGACAAGTGAGACACCCCCAAAAAAACGTGTATTTAAAAATGAGTTCTTTAGTATCAGCATCTAAGGGCCGCTGCAGCACCCCTTCCTAACAGTACAGTGAGAGCGGTATGAGCTCCAGTGCGCGCCCCGGGGGTTATTTAATGCGGTGACGTCACGAATCCCGCCCGTCCTGATTGGTTCTCTCTCCATGTCAGCAGGCTATGCCCTTTTCCTCCCGAGTTTTTTGCCCCGTAACGCCATGTGCCGCAGCCCCTTTTATCAATCAAAAAGCACACTTCGTTCACGCGGGAAATCTCCCAAAATGCGTTTTTGAACCCAATTTTTTCCCTGAAATTTAAACGAATTCACTTTTTTTGAATCGATTGCCCCTTCTAAAAGTGATAATGTAGTGGTATTTTTTGGCCTTTGTATATGTATTGAAATAGATACGATAATGTTCAACAAAATCAACAAAAACTTAATCCAAAGAACACAATTGCATTTTTTTCCTGTTCACTGTACAAAGTTTTTTTTTTTTCTTTTTGGAGGGAGATGGTGGGGCAAGAGTTAACAGGTGCTTTGGTCGTATACCTTACATTTCTTTTTTTCCCACCCTGGCCCAATTTGAAATTAATTTTCATCTATTAGTCAATCCCGTTCAGAAGAAATAATTTTCCGTGGCACGCCACACCACAGACATCCATCAAGGCAAGAAGTGAACCTGTTGTTAAAAAATAGTGGTCCACAGCCATTGTCTGAGGGTAGTGGACAAAATCTGAAACAAGTCCCCTTGCAATGTTTACCATTGTGTAACATCCCTTTCTTCTTTATTCCACAGTAAGTAAATGTCTGGGAAGTAAGGCGATCAACAAGAAGTATTAGCTATGTGGGTTTTAATTTTAGTTATTTATTTTCTCACTACAAAGATCATATTACAACCGTAAAAAGAAACAACTTTCTAAAAAGTTTCTATTTTCCAAATTCTATACTTTAGCAGCAGTTCCCCACCTTCTGCATTTATAGTGTATTTTCTCACACCCATGGACGGGCATTAGTTGCCGGCTCTCCAGCACTTTGGCTGTCTCTACCCTTGGTCATAATCTCAAGAGTGTGCATTCTAGCACATGCACCCTGTTCCCCTGTTGACTATACTCTGCCATCCTCCTCTACAGCTTGTTCCTGAGCATCAGGGCCATTCCTAGGGGTGGGCGAGGCGGGCAATCACACGGGGCGCCGAGGCTCCGGTCGCCCGAGGGGCGAGCCGTGGCCATCTGCCTCGCCCACCCAGAGGATAGCCTCTGACTGTGCAAGGCCGTTTTATAACAGCCGTGCAGAGTCAGCAGCCTGCTGGTACAGGGAGGAGGCAGGACAAATCATTACCACCCTGCCTTCCCCCCTGTATGTATCAGCGTCGCAGAGCGCACAGCTTTCACCGTGCGCCAGCCAAGTAGATCCCTAAGAGCTGCGTGACAGTGTAAGAGGCTGGATGCTTAAATATGCAGAGGGAGCATGGTTTGGTCTTCATACAATGCTGTGTTTTAATATGACATGCACATGACTGCCACCGCTATTAGAATCGCTTCACTCTAAAATTCCCTGGGCACTTAAGAGGGCAAAACTGACCAAAAAACTGAAGCGGGAATGCAGCCTGATAAAGTCATGGCATCGCCAGCTGGAAAAAAACAGGGCTGAGGGGTCAGGTGCCAACATCAGTAGGCCACAGAGTGGCACAGTGACAGAGTGTGGAGGTGACGGCAGCAGCCACAGCAGCCACAGCAGCATGAGGTCAGAGAGTGGCACAATGACATTCTGGAGGTGATAAAAACAGGAGTAAGGCCACAGAGTGGCACAAGGGACAGAGTGTGGAGGGCAGGAGCAGCAGCATGAGGTCAGACAGTGGCACAATGACATTCTGGAGGTGGAAAAAACAGGAGTAGACCACAGAGTGGCACAATGACAGAGTGTGGAGGTGACGGTAGGAGCAACAGCATGAGGTCAGAGAGTGGCACAATGACACAGTGTGGAGGTCACAGCAGGAGCAGCAGCAGCAGCATGAGGTCAGACAGGGGCACAATGACATTCTGAAGGTGGCAGAAACAGGAGTAGGCCACAGAGTGGCACAATGACACAGTGTGTAGGTCACGGCAACAGCCACAGCAGCAGCATGAGGTCAGACAGTGGCACAATGACAGAGTGTGTAGGTCACGGCAGCAGCCACAGCAGAAGCATGAGGTCAGAAAGTGGCACAATGACAACTTCTGGAGGTGACAAAAACAGGAGTAGGACACAGAGTAGCATAATGATACAGTGTGGAGGGCACGGCAGCAGTCACAGCAGCAGTATGAGGTCAGACAGTGGCACAATGACATTCTGGATGTGGCAAAAAAAGGAGTAGGCCACAGAGTGGCACGATGACAGAGTGTGGAGGTGACGGCAGGAGCAACAGCATGAGGTCAGAGAGTGGCGCAATGACAGAGTGTGGAGGTCACAGCAGCAGCATCAGCAGTGGCATGATGTCAGAGGTGGCACAATGACAGGGTGTGGAGCTAACCGCAGAAGCAACAACAGCAGCAGCAGCATGAGGTTAGAGAGTGGCACAATGACACAGTGTGGAGGTCACGGCACCAGCAACAGCAGCAGCAGCATGAGGTCATAGAGTGGCACAATGATAGAGTGTGGAGGTGGGTGGCAATACCAGTCCCTGGTAAAGATGGTGGTAGGCAGATGGAGAAACTGGCAGCAAATGTGTGGCATCAGGCGGGTGGCCGCATCAGAATAGTGGCTAAGGCAGGTAGTTTGAACCAAGACTCATTTCTCACAGTTTTGGTGAGGCGTCATGGCTGATGTAGTCTGAAGCGTAAGGCATTGGTGTGTGGAAATCCTGGCCGATCCACGCCTGATTCATCTTTACAAAGATCAGTCATTCCATATTTCCCGTGGACAAGCAGGTTCTCCTTGGGGTAACGATGGCCCCCGCCACACTGAACACCCAGCAGCTGCCCTCCTCACTAGGTGGGTAAAGGAAGCTGCTGATAGAGCTGGTACTGCTCCTACCCCCCCACCTTCCCACAACAGCCGCGGCAGTAGTACGAGAGCGCTGAGGAACCCCTGGTCAGACCTGTCAGAGGAGGGACGAGGCCGCACATAGGCAGCGGCCAACTGACTATGGAGGATTTCTCTATAGTATTTGAGTTTGTCCCTCTCAGCAGCTGGGAAAAAGGCTCCCATTTTGGACCGGTAGCGAGGGTCCAATAGGGTGGAGAGCCAGAAGTCATCCCTCTGCCGGATGTTGACTATTCGGCTGTCACTAGCCAGGCAAATCATCATTCTGCGGGCCATCTGCACAAGTGACTCCATCTCCACTGTATACTGCAACAATGCTTGCGGGTCATCTTCCTCGTCTTCCTCATCTCCATCTACCTCCCCAACTGCTCCTGCTCCTCCCCTCCTGTCAACCCGGGTAGAAAATCCACTAATTTCACCAGACAATGCTTCTGCTCCAATGTCCTCCTCCTCCAGTTCAGTCCCCACCGGACTCATGTGGCCATGAGATGTAGTCGCCCCGTCTCCAGTCCCCTGCCCAGACAGATTTTTCAACATCTATTCCAGGACATGAAGCAGTGGAATGACGTTATTTATCCCGTAGTCTTGGCAACTGACAAATAACGTGGCCTCCTCGAATGGCCTCAACAAACGGCAGGTGTCACGCATGAGCTGCCACTGGCTGACATCAAAGTTACACAGGGGAGTACTCCTGTCCGCCTGGATCATCAAAAAATCGTTAATGGCCTTTCTCTGTTCATACAGTCGGTCCAACATATACAGGCTGGAATTCCAACGGGTGGAAACATTGCATATCAGCGTGTGTTGGGGGAGTCCGTTCTGCCGCTGCAACTTGAGGAGAGTGCTCCTGGCTTTGTAGGACTGGATGAAATGCATGCACAGTTTCCTGGCCATTTTCAGAACCTTCTGAAGATCAGTGGAAGACTTCAGGAACCTTTTGACAACCAGATTGAACTCGTGCGCCATGCAGGGCGCATGGACCATCCCTCCTTGGTGCAGCGCGGACACCATGTTCCTCCCATTGTCCGTCACCATGGTTCCGATTTGCAGTTGGTGCGGAGAAAGCCACACATTGTTTCTTGCTGGATGACGCGGAGCAGTTCCTCCCCTGTGTGGCTTCGTTCGCCCAGGCAAGCCAGGTGCAGAACTGTGTGACACCGCTGTGCCATACACATGTGGTATGATGGAGCAGAACTTGTGAAGGCTGAGATGGTGGTGGTGGTGGAGGAGGAGGCGGACATTGGAGCAGGAGCAGCAGTTTGACTACATGGAGGAGAAAGCGGCGTCTCCTGTCCAAGTTGTTGGTGTGGCTGGGCAGGATGCACATTCACCCAGTGAGCCGTAAAGAACATGTACTGGCCCTGACCGTAGTTACAGCTCCAGACGTCCGCGCTGCTGTGCACCTTGGAACAAACCGATAAGCTCAAGGACTGGCCCACCTTCTGTTCTACATATTTGTGAAGGGCTGGTACTGCCTTTTTGGAAAAGAAATTACGGCTTGGAAATCTCCACCTCGGCTTGGCACAGGCCATTAATTCTCTGAACAGTGCAGAGTCCACCATTTGGAAAGGGATGGACTGCAGCACCAACAACTTGGACAGGAGCACGGTCAGCTTCTGCACCTTAGGATGGTTGGACGCATAATGTGGTCTTTTTGCAATCGCCTCGTTGAACGACTGCTGGTGCCATGAGTAGCGAGGAGCAGGAGCATCTGGACTGGGAGATGATGGCAAAGAGAAACAGTTCCCTTCTGCAGAGGTGGTGTAGCCTTGAATGGCTGCAATGGCATGCGTACCACTGGGCGCTGCTGCAGCGGCAGGATGGACCACCACATCTGAGCCACGTTTCTCCCAGGCCACTGGATGGTGATGCTGCATGTGTTGACGCAGGACCGTGGTGCCAACGTTAGCTCCCTGGCCACGCTTCACTTTCTGCACACAGATTCTACATATACCCATATTCAGCTCCTCCGGTGTCTTAGCAAAGAACTGCCCACCCCGCCGTAGTAGCTGATTTTACCGCCAATTTGCTCAACCCACTGAGTGACTATACCGCCGCCTGCCTCGCTGAGCCCCTGTGCCGCTACTTTCTTGGACCTGCGAAGCGGGTTTTCTACTCCGTGGCCACTTGGCTCCTGACCTCGCACTGCTGCTACGCTGCTGACTCACGGACACACAACCCCCTTGCTGGTTGTGCCGCTGCCCCGAGGCCCCAAGTGATGCCCTCTTCTCCTGACGATGATGAAGCCCTTGCTTCACCCAGCTCCCAAGTGCGGTTGGCTACATCATCGATTATTGTTTCATCTTCACTGCTGTCCTCTTCAACGGTCTTGGTATGCAGAGGCTGAGCCCTCACAACATGTCCTCCCATGCCACTCTCCACATCTATACTTTGCCACTTACTGCAAGAAGCAGGGGATATTGGCCCCATTTCTTCGCTGCCAAGTAGCTACTGACTGTCCTCTTCAAATTGTTCATCCTCGCTGTATAGTAGCGCTGAGCCCAGACCACATAGTAGATCTCTGGCTGAGGGAACCGGATGGGACAGAGGCGGGTTGAGCACAGGTGAGGGCCATGCCAACTAAGGGTTGTGTCTGAGGTTCCCACTGACTCTTGGCTGGGGTTGTCAGATGTCATTCTGGGAGGAAGTGGATGACCTAGTCAACCAATAAAAAACCCCTTGGGTTACTGGTCAACACGGCCGCTAGAGCACCGGCATTTTCTGGCCCCCGGTGGACCCCTGCTGCGACGTCCCCCTTGCTGTGCTGTGACTAGGCCTGCTCCAGGAATTTTTGTGCCCCTCGCATGTAAAGAGCCTGCCCCCTCTCTGTTGACAAAACTGTTTTTTCAAAAAGTACAGCTCTGTTTAAATGAAGATATCTGTATATGATAACTAAACCCTGTATTTGACCCAAATGAACCCATAACAAGTTTGGTTTTAAACCCCTTGGTTAAAAATTTGCGCTCCCAAATGTCCGGGAAAAAAATTTATTTGTAGTGCCTTTAAAAAACAGTGTATGTTCTGAATAGAAAGCGCAAACAGGTTTATTAACCTCGGTATGAATTTGCTTGGGCAAAATTTTTTTTTGCCGTTGAAAAACTTTTTTTTTAGTGACCACAAACCAAAAAAAACACTTAATTACCCTTTGGGTCTAAAATTGCAAAAAATAAAGGGAGGTCCCCAAAAATTTACCAGCTATGTGCGTTTAAAACGACGTGTATTTTAACTGGCACAAACAGCAGAAAAACCTTAATTAACCTTGGTTCAAAATTTTGCGCAAAAAAAAAATGAGGTGCCAAAAATAAACAGTTTTTGTAGCGTGTTAAAACGGGTATTTTTTATGAGCAAAAGCAGAAAAAAATTTTTAATTAACCCCTTGGATCTAAATTGCGAAAAAAGAAAATTTGCCAAAAATTACAGTATGTACGTGAAAAAAGGGACGTGTTTTTTTGGGAGCCAACAGCAAAAAACGCTTAATCCCCCTTGGGATCTGAATTGCGCAAAAAAAATGGGTGCCCAAAAAATAAACAGCTATTACGTGTTAAAAACGAAGTTTTTTACTGAGACAACAGCAGAAAAATGCTTAATTAACCCTTGGATCTAAATTGCGCAAAAGGGAAATGAGGTCCCAAAAATTAAAGCTATGTAACGTGTTAAAAACAACGTGTATGTTTGAGCAAAAACGACAAAAAAAACCCTTAAACCCCCTTGGGACTAAATTGCGCAAAAGAAATGGGCCCAAAAAAAATTAAGTGGAAATTTGGGATTGTAAAAACCCTGAATAAACAGCAAAACACCCTTTGATAGCCCTTAATATTAAAAGGGGTCTCAGAAGAGCAACATTGAGTATATGCAGCTGACTTGGACGACATGGAACTTCTTTTTTTTCTCCAATTACCCCCCAAAACCCAAAATTGTAAGGAAGCAGTTCTGAGACAAGTGTGACACCCCCCAAAAATCGCTGTATAAAAGTTTTTCCCTTCAGTGTGAGAATTAGCGCAGCGCAGTTCCTACACGAAAAGTGGAGGAGTGTAAAACTCCGCGTCGCGCCCGGACTTATTGTGGGGTGAGTCACGAATACCCCCGGTCTTGATTGGCTTATCCTGACATGTCTTGAGGGGTTCCTTTCTCCTCCCAGAGTTCTTGCCACATGTAAAAGCCATGTCTCAAGCCATTTTATAAATTAAAAAAACACCTTTTTTTCCCGGAATACCCCAAAATTCGACTTTGTTCAGAACGAAGTTTTCCTAATTTAAACAAATTTCCACTTCTTTTAAAATCGATTCGCCCAACTTAATAGGGGAAAACCTGGCTATGGGGACTATACCTAGCTTAGGGGGACTACTTCTGGCTATAAAGGATTTCTCCCTGGTCAGGGAGCTACTACAGGGTACGGTGCTTTGTTTGGCTACGGGGTATTAATGACTACCATATGAGGTGCTATAGATGGGGAGTTTGTATAGAGATAGGAATTGGTAGAGAAGTGCTGATAAAGTGAGAAGTCTAAGATGTTTGTTTTGTAAATTCTACAGTGAAGAGTCATGACCGGGAGAAGTCGTCATGTCGGTCTGGGACAGATGGAGAAGAAGAAGAGAAAGAGAACAGCTCTTCAGAGACGTCTCTTGTGAGTCCCTGGATGTAACTTTACTGTAATTGATTATATGTCTGCAAAGCCTGTGTACAACTGGTATCCACTGTATGAGAGTAATATTGGTTGTAGTATAATGGTTTGTATTTAGTAATGGTCAGTTTGCATTATTCAGTCACTATATGGTGGTGATATGTGGTTATTGTGTGGTGCTATTATTCAGTCACTGTGTGCTGGTGACATGTGGTCTTAGTAGGACATTAGCACTATTTGCCTGTGATTCTGGTTGGTGTAGTGGTGTTATTTGGTAACTGTCGGACTATTATTTAGTAGTTTTATACTTAGCACATTGTGGTAAAGCTTTTTGTATATTTTAGATTTGGTTTATGGTGATGCAAAATGTCTCATTGGGGTGCATTATGTTACGGGAGGGCGGGGGCGAAATTTCTTCACCTCGCACCTGAGTGCAATTTAGCCTAGGAAAGGCCCTGCTGAGCACACTGATGAAAAAAAAAATCAGCTGTTGATCTCATTTAGAAGTACATACACATTGTGAGCATAGAATCTAACAAGTGAAATATATGTGCTGACGGTCGGTGTGTGCCGAAGACGAGCCCAACAGCTAATTAACTTTTGAGGGTACTCAAATGCTCATTAATCATGCAGCATTAGATGTGTTGCCATTACTTATCTTCTTCTGTTCTACAGTCTGGAGACTACAGAAGAAACCGTTGTGCTAATGATCTGTGTTTGCTTCCCTACATGGCCATACTGTAAATGAGACCAACAGCTGATTTTTTTCATCAGTATACTCAGGAACAAATACTTTACTTAACCAGTATTGGAAGGAAGCACATTATTCCTGTGAGTGTAAGGACTGAAGAAGCCCTCACCCACTGTTTTAACAGGCCCTTGTTTCAAAATTGAAAAAGCTGTGAGCTGAGAGAAGATGGAAGAACTAAAGTGGTGAGAAAACCCCTTTAAGTTTAGCTCTTAACCTTTGGAACCTAGGGCTCAGAGATCAGTCTGGCTCTGTCTGTTTTCCTTTTGTGAAAAAGCAGTAAGACAAACAAAGAAAACTATATATAATTGTACTAGAACAAAGGTATCATGTAATTTATGCCGTATAGTGGATGTTGCAATTACTGTTTGCTTTCCATTAATCCCAGGAAGGGTTTATAAAAGTTAGTCCAAAAGTTATATAAGAGATATAGGGCCATATGCATGTATTCTGAGGTGCTTTTAGCCTAAAAACTGGTGCAGCCCTGTTCTCTAGACTTATAATGTGGCGTACTCCAAAATTAGGCACATTATCGGGCGCCCGTGGCACTTTGTAATGCGCCTAAGATATGGGGCCGTTCTGGGGGCGTGTCGCACCACAACAGTATGATTCTACACATTTATGACGGGAGGATGGCAAAACTGGGTGCATTACTGCTGGAACAGGTAGAAAAAGTTAAAAGTGGTTTACCTGAGCCTGATTTGTCGTTTTGGAGCTAGAAAGCACCTAATCTATGACCCGCAGTAGAACAGGTTCATAAATTCAGGCACATTCTACACTATTGATGCAAGCGATAAAAATGTCGTCTGGGCACCAAAATACATACATGTCGCCTTAAAGTTTTACAAAGGGGGGGAAGTTGTCTGATCACATATATACAGATCTTTTCTGCAGTAGAGCCATTATGTCTGCTGAACATTTCTTCTAGTTAGCAATATTGCATTCACACTGGGGCTTGGTTATCAATATAGCTGCTCAGACATTTCCATGTTCATGTACAATCATAAACACAATGTTATGAGCTGCCACTACTACTGTGTCTGTGGATGGGCATCTCCAGATTGTCTGCTTGTTGTCAAATATCATGGAGGAGCAGATGATTGATAATACAGAAGCTGAGAACATCAGTATCTCACCCAGGTCACTGATCAAAATAGTTTATAAGAAGCAGGCACAGAACTGTGGGCTTAAGGACAGAGTAATGTTCTCTTAAAAGTGGGAAATTGACATGTTCACCACTTCTTTAACTTATAATTTGAAATTGCCATGCAAAGGAATAGCCTGAAATGAAAGGCACACTTTAACCCCTTGGTGACATGTACCATACATTAAAAGCCCTGGAACATATGTGTCCTACCCTATCTACATTATATTTTCCTGGCTCAACATATTCCAAGATGTTTAGTGCAAAATAACTATAGCTTTAAGAAAAACATGATTTTTGATATTTTGTTAGGAGATATACAGTACATGCTAAATGTGTCCTGCAAGTTTTTGTGATGAGAATTGCTACCTGTTGAGGGTTTGGCTAGCACGTGTTAAGATATTGAATTTGTATTGTATCTGGAGTCCTTAACAAAATTTATGAACAGTTACGTGTGGACACTGTAAATTGTCTCAATAGCTGTAAATATATTAAAATAAACTCAAAAGAACTAGGACTCTTGAGTCACCTATTGCATGTAGCTTTTTTCCAGTCCCATCCGACTCATTAAACCTTAAGACATGACTGAGAGATTAAATCCAAGCCACTACCCATCTACATGCAGCTGTTTCAGGGCTACTAACTCACTGGGTTGGAGACTTTAGACGGAGACGTCTGTAGATAGTTACTGGCGTGACCTTATATCCTAGTTATGTTTCAAGGCTCAGTGAGTTGGGAGTGTTTAAGAATTCTACATCCAATAGGTGACACTGGCATCTTTTCTCTTTTCCCTTGAGCTTATTAGAATATATTTAAATTGTAGTGGAGTGTTAATGGCTGCTTGTAAGTCTCTACAGACCTCGGTGGTGCCTCTCTGTAATGACATAAATTGTACAAAACAAGAATTAAAGAGGCACGCTGTAGGCACCAAAACCAATTCAAACATGGAAACCAAGGAAAAATTAAAACTCATTACAGCTATCCTTTGTACATGTGCGTACATTGATCAAATTGCATATGCCCACCTATCGCATTAAGATTTATTCATCAGGTAGGCCCCTGACTCTAATATCTCTCTTTGAGGCTAGAGCTGCTATATATTCAGGGCAATATGCTCCTTTCCCAATGATAAGAACATTCCATCAAATAAACAAAATAAACAAAATCCAAGTGAGCTAGCACCTCCATTGCAACTGACAGACACTGATTGACAGATAAAAATGACAGTAGTACACATTGGGCAATAAAATCCATACAAACTTTTGAATGCTTGGAAAAATTAAAATATATTACTGCTATCATTGCACATGTATAAAATAGAGGTCTTTAGTGCGCACTCTGATCAAATTGCGTATGCCTACTTACCATCATGGTAGCACTATCAGGTAGGTCCCTAAATCTCCATGAGCTATTTGCAGGCTGCACAGAGTGTGCAGGGTGCTGTAGAACATTGTGCCATGCTTAAATATGCAGAGGGAGCTTGGTTTGGTCTTCATACATTGTTGTGTTATAGTATGATAGCAGATGACTCCGCGCTCTTGAATCGACTTTATATAAATTCCTGGGCATTAAGAGGGCAAAACTGACCAAAACTGAAGCAGGAATGTAGCTGATTAAATGCATGGCAGCGAACGAAAAGCTGGAAAAAAACAAGATGAGAGCTCAGGTGGCAACATCAGTGACAGAGTGTGGAGGTGACGGCGGCAGCCTACAGTCAGCATGTGGTCAGATAGTGGCACAAAGATATTCTGGAGGTGGCAAAAACAGGAGTAGGCCACAGAGTGGCACAATTGGACACAGTGTGGAGGTCACAAGCAGCAGCAGGCATGAGGTCAGAAGGGGGGCGTGGCACAATGACACAGGTGGGAGAGCACGGCAGCCAGCAGCATGAGGTTAGAGAGTGGGCACAATGACATTCTGGAGGTGGCAAAAACAGGAGTAGGGCCACGAGTGCACAATGACACAGTGTGGAGTCTCGGCTGCAGCGAATGAGTTCAGACGGTTGCACAATTGGGAATTCTGGAGGTGGCAAAAACAGGAGTAGGGCCACTTAGTGGCACTATGACACAGTGTGGAGTTCACGGCAGCAGCAGCATGAGGTCAGGCAGTGGTACAATGACAGAGAGTGGAGGTGACGGCGACAGGAGCAACAGCATGAGGTCAGAGAGTGGCACAATGACACAGCGTGGAGGTTGACCACAGCAAAGCAACACAGCAGCAGCAGATGAGGTCAGAGAGTGGCATTGACCAGTGTGGAATGTCATGGCACCAGCATCAGCGCTGCAGCATGAGGTCCTAGAGGGGCACAAATGGACAGAGTGTGGAGGTGGGTGCAATACCAGTCCCTGGTAAGAGGGTTTGTGCAGATGGGAGTAATTGCAGCAGATGTGTGGCTTCAGGTGGGTGGCAGCTTCAGAATAGTGGATGAGCAGGTAGTTTGAACCAGGACCATTTCTCACAGTTTGGGTGAGGCGTCAATGGGCTGATGTTGTCTGAAGCTAAGGCATTGGTGTGTGGAATTTCTACCGAGCCCACGCCTGTATTCATCTTGACAGAAGGTCAGTCGGTTCAAATTTCATGACAAGCGGGTTCTCCTTGGGGGTATCGAAGGCCCCCGCCGCACTGGAACAACCCACTCTGTTGCAAAACTAACTGGCAGGGCAGGACAGCTTTCCACTGCAAAACTGGGCCAAGTTGCGGCAACACATCCAGTTAAGTGCCAGTAGTCCAGTGGATCTTCTAATATGAGTGGTGAGTGCTGTACATGTAGGCCACGGACTGTTTGTTCAGGGTCTGCTCCAGGTCTGCTATGGCGACTGCCCTCATCCATAGGCGGGTGAAGGAAGCTGTCATCAGTGACTCCAGAAAATTAGGTTGCTGCTGATGGAGTGGTACTTGCTCCTACCCCCCCTCCTTTCCCCCAGGCAGACTGCGGCAGTAGTAAGTGGCGCGCTGAAGAACCCCCAGTAAGACCTGTCAGAGGAGGGACGATTCGCCGCACATAGGTCAGGGCCAATGACTTCGGAGGATTTCCCTAAGTCATTTGTGTTTGTCCTCTTCGCAGTGGGAAAATGGCTCCTCCTTTGGACCGGTAGAAAGGGTCATAGGGTGGAGAGCAGACGTATCCCTTGCCGGATGGTGACTATGCGGCTGTCATAGCAGGACAAATCAGCATGCTGCTGCGCCATTGCACAAGTGACTCTGAGGGGCTCCTGCCTCCTTCTCACTGTATACTGCCACGGTGCTTGCGAGTCATCTGCCTCATCTTCCTCATCTCCATCTACCTCCTTCCAGATGCTCCTGCCTCTCCTATCCTGTCACTGGGTAGAAAATCCACTCATTTCACCAGACAATGCTTTCTGCTCCAATGTACTCTCTCCTCTCCATTTCAGTCCCCTAGGACTAATGTGGCGAGAGATGTAGTCGCCACGTCTCCAGTCCCCTGCCCAGACTTTTCAGCATCTGATTCCAGTACACTGAAGCAGTGGAATGACGTTATTTCATCCCATTGTCCTGGGACTGACAAATAACGGGCCTCCTCGAATGGCCTCAACAAACGGCAGTGAGCTGCCACTGGCTGACATCAAAAAATCGTTAAGGGTCCTTCTGCCGCTGCAACTCGAGGAGGGTGTTCCTGGCTTTGTAGGAATGCATGAAGTGCATGCAGTTTCCTGGCCATTTTCAGAATCTTCTGAAGATTCGGGGAAACATCAGGAATCCTTTTGACAACAGATTGAAAGCACGTGCGGACATGCAGGGCACATGGTCCATCCTCCCGGGGCAGCACGAACACCATGTTCTCGCATTGTCCGTTCTCCATGGTTCCGATTTGCAGTTGGCGCAGTGAAAAGCCACACTAGTTTCTTGCTGGCCATGACTCGGAGCAGTTCCTCCCTTGTGTGGACTTCGTTCGCCGAGGGGCAAGCCTGTTGTAGAACTGAGTGACATCGATGTGGGTATACATGTGGTATGATGGAGCTTTAACTTGTGGAGGCTGAGTTGTTGGTGGTGGTGGAGGAGGAGGACGGGACATTGGCGCAGGAGCCGCATAATGTTGGTGTGCCTGGGCAGGATAGCACATTCAACCCAATGGGCCGTAATGGGACTTATACTGGCCCTGACCATAAGTTTCAACTCCAGGACGTCCGCGCTGCAGTGCACCTTGGAACAACCGATAGCTCAAGGACAGGCCCACCTTCTGTTTACCATATTCTTGAAAGTGATGGTACTGCCTTTTTTGGAAAAGAAATTATGGCTTGGAAACTCTCCATCTTGACTCGGCACTAAGCCATTTAGTTCTCTGAATGGTGCTGAGTCCACCATTTGGAAAGGGATGGACTGCAGTATCAAGAACTTGGACAGAAGCACGGTCAGCTGCGGCACCTTAGGATGGTTGGACGCATACTGTTGCAATCACCTCGCTGAACGACTGCAGGCGCCATGAGTAGCGAGGAGCAGGAGCATCTGGACCGGGAGATGATGGCAAAGAGAAACAGCTCCCTTCTGCAGAAGTGGTTGAGCCTTGAATGGCTGCAACAGCATGCGTGCCACTGGCCGCTGCTGCTGTGGCGGCAGGATGGACCACCACTAGTGTTGAGCGATTTTTATCGACAAAGTTGAAATCGGCAAGGTTTTTATGGTGATCGAATATTTACTATCATGCGATAATAAAGGTTAAATCTGAGCATCATTATTAAGATCGACGCTTTTTCGGCGGCTTCCTCGTAATTTGGCGGCCAGCAAATCAGATTACAGAATAGGTGGGTTAGTGTGTGTGCGACGTCATGACGTGGGCTGTGTATGGTTGCGATTGGCTGGAAAAACACATGACCGCGTTGTACATGAAATCTTTTCCCTTTTCAGCCTCAGTGTCTATCGCGTCTTCATTGGGATAGGACCTGCGCTCTTGCCTGTGGCCAAACGGCTCAGCGAAAGTAGTCTATTTTGCAGAGAAAAACTCTACTATGAGCTTGTTCCTTCCAATTTAGTATATTAGAGATTTGAAGATTTTATGTAGTTACTAGAGAATTATAAGCAGCATCTACCGCTGTAAATTTTCACGGCGAGCGAGGGGGAGCAAGGGGGGGCCCCCGGCGGCGCACGAACACAGGCAATCTCTATCGAAAAAGAAAACTGGAGAAAGTTCACAAGACTTAGTGTAGACATTGTAGTGGAATATCTTTTTATTATTAACAGTTTGCTATTGAAATATTTCCTGGATTTGGGCAGCCTGAACTTTATTGGTTACACTTCATTGCTTAGTAAACTGCACGGTCTCTTTGTTAGGTGCAAAACTCCACTTTTATTTTCAGTATACATTTCTGTATGTGTCATTTTAATTATACCATTACCCTGTGACTGTTGATATATCCACCTTGCACTAAATTACATTCAGCTATACTTGTAGCAGCACAGGTTGTTTGTTGCCAAAAATACCGTGTATCATACGAAAACATAAACAGTTACGTGTTTTTTTGACTTTTGCGTACCAGCATTGTTCATTGACGGCAGCATCCACGTATATCTTAAAAACACAATTATATATTCACCCACATGTGAATTGAAAGGTGCAAAAAAATTACCGTTTATTATTCCAAAACATAACGTTACGTGTTTTTTGGACTTTTGCACAACAGGTTTGTTCATTTGACGCAGCTTCCATGTAAATTTATAACAGCAATTTCTATATTCACCATAGGTGAATTGAAAGGTGCAAAAATAATTACAGTGTATATACGAAAACATAACAGTTACTTGTTTTTTGACTTTTGCACACCCAGCATTGTTCACCCTTTTCCCCCTTTGACGCAGCATCCACGTAAATCTTAAAACAGCAATTCTATATTCACCACAGTGAATTGATGTCCAAATAATACCGTGTATTCATACGAAAACATACCAGTTACGTGTTTTTTGATTTGCACTCACACAGCATGTTGCATTGCGCAGCATCCACGTTAAATCTATAACAGCAATTCAGATATTCACCACAGGTGAATTGGAAAGGTGCAAATAAATACCGTTTATTTTACCAAAACATAAAGATAAGTGTTTTTTGGACTTTTGCCCAGTACAGATTTGTTGATTAGACTCTTGCAGTTAATTTGAATCCAGCAATTTTGTTTTTTTATTTTGATTAGAGGGATTTGAGAAATAGCTGGGATTTGCCGTCTTTTAATAAAGAGACTTTCCAAAACTTTTCCTACCTCTCAAATTTTTATATTTCTGAAACATGGAGCGAAATGCAGGTGGTAAGCGAGCAAAGAGGGGGGTAGCACATGGAGGTAGGGGTGCGAGAGAAGTTGCTCCTTCCAGTGCTGGCGACAACACGCATGCCAGCGGGATGTCAGTTGCAGGACCGTCAGGCCTGTCATCGCTGGGTCAGGGCCTGTGAATCTAAGTAACGAACATCGTCGCCAATCTGTCCTTCAGTGGTTAATGCAACCTGCATCTAGCAGTCTTACCTCCTCGTCCTCGCAGTCACGGCCACAAATGTCGTCATCAGCATCATCAGCATCCGTCCAACATGAAGCAGCCAAATGTCAAACTCGTGTACCCACCACTGTGGATAATCCATTGTCTGGGACCTCTTTGATGACAAAATGCGGTTGGGGTCAGAAGGATGTTAAAAGATCAAGGGATGATTTAGTCTGCTCTGACGCCCAGTTACTGATGCCATCAGAGGAGGTGAAGGAAGCGCCGTCATTCGGCAAAAATCCCGGGCAGTCGGCACAACGCCTTGCATTGCCCCTTGCTTGTGCCCGCAGCTTCTGGATGCAGAAAGTCAGGGACGACAACGTCACTGTGTTGTTGATGATGATGATGGACGACATTGCGGGATCCATCTGGTCTTTTTCCGCAGGAATTTGCTTGCGATGCGCATTCATCAGTGGACGTGGAGGAAGAAGATGGGGTAGGTCTCAATACGGGTCCGCACAAAAAGGGACCCGTGGGCGGAAGCAGAAGTCCGTGATAAATGATTTCCGCCAGCCTCGGTCAGCGCAACCCCGCTACTCGCTTATCGCCGTCAAAAAAGGTCCAGGACCTCTCAAGCCTGGGCTTCTTTGAAGCAAGCCTCGGTTTCAACCAGCGATGTTCACTATATGCCGCCTTTGCCGTAAACGCATAAGTAGGCGAGCAAGAACCTTAATGTCGTGAACCACCACCAAACATGTTAGTCACATGCAGCGAGATGCATGAGTTTGAAATTTTGGGGGGGGGAGGGATCACTTGGCCAAAAAAGGCCAGACCGACGCCGGGCCTCCAACCATCGTACATCTCTGTCTCCGCCTCCCCTTCCTCCGTCACACCAAGCGTTCCTCAGCTGCCCATGGTCTTCTCAGAGTCATGATTCAGGGATCAGCCTCCGCTTCAGCCTGCCACCGGTGCCCGAGTACCACCAGCAACCACCAGAGACCCATCCTACCACTTCTCCTTCCGCCAGTTTGACGACCTGCGACGCGTTACAGAGACCAGGCTAGCAGACCAGCCTTCTGTCTGCCAGTTGGGGAGCAAGAAGAAAACCAATTTAACCCAAACCATCCAAGCCAAAAGCCTGATGTCGGCCTCATGCCAGGCTTTTGGCCTTGGATATGTTGGCCTTTCGTCCTGGTGGACACGATGGGTTCCGCACGGTCATGGCCTCGCCTGCCCCATATACCAGATTGCCGAGCAGGCATTTCTTTGCCAGAAAAGCCGTCCCTGCCTGAGCAGCCACGTGTCATCTAAAATTTCAAGCGCTGTTGTCTGGCATCTGTGTAGGAAAGTCCAATCTCCACCAAGACACATGGACTTGTAAGCACTCGGCCAAGGCCGCTATAATCTCTGGCCAGCTCACTGGAGTGAGCTGGGTGGATGTCTCCTGGGTGGTGACGGTGTGGCTCTCAGCTCGGCGGCACGATCTTTCCATAACCGCTGGGATGGTGCAGGGCTCTTTCCCCCAAGTGTCCTCTGGTGGCATCACATGCAAGAGACACCAGGCCATGTTGAATATTAATCTGCCTTGGAGGAACGTCCATACACAGGTCAGGAGCTTTTGGACGGCTCTAAGCAACGAGACGAGCGCTGGCTGGGTGACAAGAACCTTGTGCCAGGCAACGGTGGTTGTGCGATAACAGGCGAACAATCTGCTGGCCGACATTAAGATCGGTAGGCTGGCGCCATCCCTTGCCTGGCACATGTCATGAACCTTTGTCGTCCAGAAATTTCTAAGAGCTACCCGGGTCTGGACTTCCTGTGTAGAAGGCGGGGGGACCTCGAGGTTGAGTTCGCATTCCGCCGTTCGCACCCTGCTTGTCACGCCTGGCTGGTTTGCAGCGTCAGCTCGAGCCTCCCCGTCAACCGTTCTCATTGTTGACGTGGCACACGCTGGAATTCACCCTCCACATGCTCAGCGATTGTGGCAGCACGCAATTTCCATTACCGCAAGTACGAAGTGACACAATGGCCTGGACAATCAGCGGTGCGGAACTCGGGGGTGTTGAAACACCGAGAGTGGGGCAGGTGAAAGGAGCTCTCTTGCACCATCACTTGCCAGTTTTGAAGAAGCCACCAAAATGGTAATGCCGGGGACATTGCCCTTGTCTGCATGAGGCATTGTGTGGATCTTAGTTCTTGGAACGACCGTTGGACACTCTGAAACAACAGGGTCCCGCCAGCGACTGAGGAGGAGACGGACACAGATGTGGACATGGAGCCTTTCTCTTCGTCAAATCCACAAGGCCCAACAGTTTCACAATTTCATCGGTCTTCATTAGGCAGTGGTTCGGGGTCAGAGCTAGTGCATGTTGGCGCATCAGATCTAGGGTGCATCATCTCAGGCAAGTCAGGGCTGTGTTGAAGCTGTGCCGGATTGGGCCAGCGGAGAGGAGGGGAGGAGGAGGAGGAGGTATTCTAGTCACCGATGTTACCGTCGTCCATGCCCTTGGAAAGAGGTTGGCGGCGATTGAGGCGGGAGGAGGAAGATGTGGAAGATCAGTTGGCTAGTGCCCTCGACCAGAGGCTTGGGAAATCAAGGCTCCATTCCACATGAGTTGCTTGGATGCCCATTTCTCCAACATGATCTCGCATTAAGCCATCAAAAATGAACAAACAGTTATGGCGAGGTGGACACTCACCACTACCAGGCATCCACACCCCGACCATCACTAAACAAAACTCCAGCACTTTTCATTTCCACCCACCCAAATAGAGTCGCTATAAATGCAGGAAATGGAGACCTTGCTGATTGTTCAACTGGAGACATCTGTTGCGTACTGCTTCACGTTCCCCAAATGTCACGGTTGGAACAACCATCAGCGACGTGACAGCGTAGATGTGCAACGTAGGCGTAGCGGCAGCAGCAGGCAAGGTGGCGGAAAGCCTAATGGGTGACCTCTGGCAATCCTTGTTTACCACCTCACCAACGCATGCAATTGCAGGGCACACATCCAACCACACAGAGATTCAGCTTAAGATCATGGTGCACGAATATCTGCGTCTCAACACCGATTTGTTTTTGCATGTGTTCCGGACCCAATAGTCTTCTGGGTATCCAAAATGCGTAGAATTGGCCCGCGCGGGTCATCACGACCCATAGGTGGTGTTGTTCAATGCCCTGCAGCCAGCGTCATATTCTGAGCGGACCTTCTGACAGTCTGGACGGTGTCATTACAGACAAACGCATCCGGCTTTCCACAGATAATGTGGATCGTTTGACTTTCATCAAGATGAATCAGGCATGGATCTCTGTATGATGTTGTGGCTCCCCAATTGCCGAGGTCACGATTAGTTGCGGGTCGACTTCACATTCCTTTTTCCAAACAGAAATGGTCCTCTTGAAAACTTTTTTTAAATTGATCATTTCTTACTGCAATTTTTAGTCTCCTTGTTCCTCTTTTTATTCTCGTTTGTTGTGGGAGTTCTGGTTTTAAGTACATGCAGGTTTCATGAACAACACGTATTTCCATTTACTCACTTTATCGTAAGAAGTTTGTGCGATGGTCAATGGTTTTGAAGGTCATGTTTCTGTGGAGATACAGCTATAATTATGGTCCTTATGGACTGAAAATGTGGCTTCTAAGTGGCATTTCTCCCTCACAATTTTTAATAGTGGCTGAGAAGTCTTATTTATAATTTTTTGGGGGTCATGTAAGCTTTGTGAACAGCAATAAATCATTGGTCCTTTGGAACAGTAATGTGCTTCTAAGTGGCATTTCTCCCTCACAATTTCTAACAGTGGCTGAGAAGTCATATTTATAATTTTTTTTGGGGGTCATGTAGCTGTGAGATTACAGCAATAATCATGCGTCCTTTGGACAGATTGTGCTTCGAAGTGAGCATTTATCCCTCACAATTTTAACAGTGGCTGAGAACTCATTTTTATAATTTTTTGGGTCATGCTGCTTTGAAATGTCAGCAATACTACAGGTCCTATTATAAAAAAATTGTTGTTTCTAACAGACATTTGTTCTTCACAATTTACCAAAGTGGCTGAAGGGTCATGCTTTGAATTTTTGGGGGCATTTTGCTTGAAATGCAGCAATACTAAGGTCTATTATAAAAAATGTTGATTCTAATAGACTATTTGTTCTTCCAATGTTCATAAGCTAGTGGCTTCATGTCATCGTTTTGGAATTTTTGGGGGCCATTTTTGCCTGTGACATGGCAGCTATACTACAGGTCCTATTTTAAAAAATTGATGTTTCTACAACAGACATTTGTTTATTCTTCACAATCTGTCCAACGTGGCTCAAGGTCATGCTTGGAATTTTTGGGGGCATTTTGCTGTGACATGCAGACTATACTACAGGTCCTATTCTAAAAATGTTGTTTTCTAACAGGACATTGTTCTTCACAATAGTCAAGAGTGGCTCAAGGGTGATGGTGCTTGTCACGAAACAGGAATAGGTAGGACACTGTTAATGGACACATATTGCAAAATGACTTGTTTTTGCAAGATCCTTTAACATAGCTATCAAATCCCTGTATTGAGACAACCCATTTAATACAATGAAAAAAGAGGGAAACAAAGACATGGTGGGTTCATCCTACTCCTTTAAAAAATGTTGTTTTTAGATTAAAACTACCTAAAAAACATTGCTTTGTACAAAATAGCTGGTAAAAAATTCCCTGAAATGTTTCAAGGATGGTACCAGGAAAACTTGACCAGATGTAGGTTATTCAGAGGACATGGAGTATGGAGCACGGACAGAGAACTAAGTACAGAGACAATTTCCTCCAGCACGTTGAGTAAAATGAGAAAAAGAAAATGCCAAGCAAAAGGGCACCTAGGGTGTAACAGAGAGCCGTTAACCACGTATTTCCAAGTGTAAGCTCAATTTGGTCACCAATCTTACGGAAAGGGGGCAAGCGCTCCCAGGTCTGACTGTGTTACTGAGGAGGCTGGAGTTCTCACCTACACTTCCGCTTCCGCACTATGCTTCAGCACGGACAGTTTTTGTTGCTGCGTTCATCAGGGCATTTAACCTGCGTTGTGTTATAGATGACGGATGCCAGCCTGGGCTTTTCACCGCACCCACTGTAAAATCCGGCCGCTGGGTCATTGCTGTGGCAAAGGACAGTTCTAGTCAATGTCCAGTTCAACTAAAATGGTGGTTGAATGACTCCTTTTTCCGGCACTTTGTAATCTGGGGGGTAAGGACAGGTTTAATGGTCTACTGTGGCCCAGGATGAGGGGGACTGTATATGGTCAGTCAACTAAAATGTGTGGTTGAAAGACTCCTTTCTGAACTTTTTAAAATGTTGGTCAGACAGGTTTAAATGGTCGCATTTCTGCGTACAGGACAGATATAGTTTGTGTCCAGTTCAAATAAAATGGTGGTTGAAAGACCCCTTTAGGCGGCACTTTTAAAAAAAAAAAAAAAAAAATAATAAAACAAAAATTTCTGGGAGGTCATGCAGGTTTCGGGCTATGTATGCGTTCCAGGACAGGGATATTAAATGGTCCAGTTCAAGTAACATGATGGTTCAAATCATACTGCCTTTGGCACTTTTTAAATTTGTGGGTGATGCAGGTTTAAGAGTCACTTTTTTTCTGTGACTTTATAACTAAGTTGTGTGGCCCTAAGATGTAGCACGTATCCATTTGTACTGATGTGGATGTTAATTTAAGCTACTCCAGCCTTGGTTTCGTGTAATAATTAAGGTGTTGTTGCTCTCCCATAGGACTTTAATGGTAATCGCTCATAATCGATGCTCACTATCGGAAAACTCCCTATCGATAGTGGCCGACTATAGACTATCGGATCGCCCCCCCCCCATCTCGATAGCCAACGCAATCGCTCAACACTAATCAGGAGGCTTCAAATTTCTCTAAAAAATAAGATTTGAAAAGGTGATTTATTGAGGTTAAGTAGTGTCAAAAAAGGGCTCCAGGGCTGGATACAAATTGCACAATTGAGGCTTAAATTTTCTGGGTGGCGGGAGTCAACTATGGGGGGTTTTTCGCGATCATTGATCTCTAGGGGTGTCTGTCCCTGAATCACTGAAGAAGGATTTGGAGGAAATGAAACCATTGAATTGATTGGCTGAATCACTCTCAGAAGCCAGGAGGGCAAAGTCTTCTCATCTTAAGAGGTTGTTTTGGGAATTGATTAGGACAATTTTTATTACTTATCGGGTGTGCGGACCGAATTACAAACACCTACATGTTGTAAAAAATACTTTAAAAACTGCAGGGAGGGGGTGTATGTTGTATGTTATCACACTTGGAAAAAAAAAGGAAAAATGTATTACATGTAAAACTATAATAAAAACTTCTAAATAAATTCTGTAAACAAATGTCGAGTTACAAAAAATATGCTAAATTGACAAACACTGTACAAAAACAGGCATTACGTTGCCACTTTGTGATCTGTGGGTTCAACAGGTTTAAGGGTCATGCTGCGGCCCAGGACAGGTATGGTCTATGTCCAGTGAAACTAAAATGGTGGTTGAAAGACTCATTTTTCCGGCACTTTTTATTCTGGGGGGTCATGCAGGTTTGGGGCTCATGCTGTGGCACAGGACAGGTATGGTCAATGTCCAGTGAAACTAAAATGGTGGTTGAAAGACTCTGTTTTCCGGCACTTTTTAATTGTGGGGTTCAGACAGGTTTAATGGTTCATTCTGCGGTACAGGGACAGATATGAGTCAATGTCCAGTTCAACTAAAATGGTGGTTGAAGACTCTTTTTCCTGGCACTCTTTTAAATCTGGGGTCAATTGCAGGTTTGGGGATCATGCTGCGTTACCAGACAGGGATATTTAATGGGTCCAGTTCAAGTAAAATGATGGTTCAATTTTAACTGCCTTCTGGCACTTTTTAATTTGTGGGTCATGCGGGTTTAAGGGTTCATGCTGGTGAAAACCGGGGATAGGGGAATGGTCTGTATTTTTTTTTCTTTTGGTTTTTTAAAACCTAAGTGTTTTTTGCCTAAGATTAGCACTTATCCATTTGACGTTGTGGATTTTAAATTTTCCCTTCCCCCACCCTTTTTTGGGTGTAATAATGAAGGTGTTTTTTCCTCTCCCCCCATAGACTTTAAATGGCTTCGGTTATAATCTTTTATCGACTATCAATATCTTAGAAAATTTTCCGATATGGACTATCGCCCCTTTTGACGATAGTAAACGTAAATTGCTCTTTCACTACCCATAAAACAGTAAAAAATTTTTTGGGGCGCCCTTCAATCGCGTTTTTCCGAATACCCTGTCCGGCGCCCAAAGCTTTTAGTGTTTTTAATTTTGAAAGTTTATAAAAGGGTTTTACTTTTTTAACAGAGAATTTTTTAAATATTTGGGGGGTTTTTCACAGGGCTTATTTTCCCCAAGGGTTTTGGAGCCGTACTGCGCCCGGATTTGCGCTGAAAGTACACCCCAAATCCGTGCATTTAATTACGGTAATCCACATTTTCTCTAGAGAACAGGGGTTTCCCGTCCCCCCAAACCACTCGGCAAATTTTCCGCCGGGCGGGGAAAAAAGTTACCTGCATTTTACCCTGCGAAAATACGTCTTTAATAATTCAATTTCTTTTGGGGCCGGGGCCCGCACCCCGCACCCGCCCCTTATTCAACCCGGTTTTTGCGAGCGCAATCGGGCTCGAAATTTAAAGGGCTTGAATAACCTTGTGAAAAAGGCCTTAATAAAAACAATTTTTTTTTAACTAAAAATCCATCCTCAGGGTGCAAAAAATTTCAGTCCCCCCGATCTTCCCATGGGACTACAATGGGAAAAAGTAGCTCGCGCTCTGTTTTGGCGGGATACCCAAGCCCCCGCTAGCTAAACCCAAATCCCCTCTTTTCTGCTTTTTTACTGTTTTTGTACTGTCCCCCCTTTTAAAATTTGTTTTGGTCAATACTTCCCCCAAATAGGTTTTTTGGGCCCCTTTTCGTTTCCTTTTCTGTTTGGCCAGGATTCCCAAACCCCCCCCGCTAGCTCAACCAATCGGGGTTTTTCCCCCCCCCCCCCCCCCCCCCCCCCCCCCCCCCCCCCCCCCCCCCTTTTTTTACTGCTTTTGAAACTGCCCCGCCTTAAATTTTTGATTGGTCAAAACTTCTCCATGGGTTTTTAATGGGCCCAGGGCCCGTTCCCTTTTCCCTGATTGGTTTTTTTCCCTGCCGCCCAATGAAAGAGCTTAAAAAATTTGAATTACGTTTTTTTCCTGGCAATTTCCAATATTCCAATTCCTGATGTTGCGCCGTTCTTGATTTTTTGGAAAATGATTTTTTTTTTATGTATTTTTTTAGAAGGTTTGAGCTCTTTTTCGGGTAATTTTTTTACACGGGAATAAAAAAAGTTTTTTTGATTTATAATCCATGCCACACGGACATGTTTAAAAGAAATTTTTTTCTCATTTCCAGCCTGTCCGATTCAATACATATTAACGCAGTCCCTTCTGCGCCTAAGTCCCCCCACTCCGCCTCCAAAAACTGGCGGAGGCGCAGGGGGACTTTTCACCCCATGTAAAGAGCCACCTCCTCGGAGGGAACTTCGGGCCCGTCCCGCAACTGCGCCTAAATCCCCGCACTGCGCCTCACACACTGTCGAGGCGCGGGGGACTTTTTTCACCACAAGTAAGACGCACCCCGGGCCGGACATACATGAGGTCAGCTTTTACGTTTAGCGCCCGAAAAACTTGCGCTCTGAGTGGGAAAACTTCCCTACCCTGTCGCCCTTTGTATTTATTTGCAGTTAATGGGAAAAACTTCAGGAAAAAATTAAAAAAAAAGCAGTGCGCTCAGACCTCAAAAAATGCAAAAAAAACAAGTTTAAATTTCTTTAAATAACTGTGGGGTTTCATTGGTTTGGGAAATCAACACATTTTTTTCCCCGAGTGTGAAAAATAAATTTTTTAAAAAATGAGACTGGCTTCCAACCCTTGGGGGACCCTTAGGGCCAAACCGTCGACCAACTCATCAAAAACCCCGGGGGAATGAATAGGCAACAAAAATTTTTATACCATTTTAGCTTGTGAAAATCATTGCAGAATCGCAAGCTCCCTCAGGGGTTTTGGTATGAGCACGATAGGGCTCAAACCCCCCCATTTGGGCCTTTATGACCCCCAAACTCCCCAAAAACTTTTTAATTTTTTGACAATCGCTTCCCTCTGAGGGCCCCAGGCCCCCCTATTCGGGCCCCAAACACCTTTTTGGGGGGGTTCCCGGACGATGTAAAGTTTAATGAAACCCCAGTGCGGGCCTGGCAGTTTGAAAAATCCCAAAAGTAAATCCTTTAAAAGGAAACTCCCGCAGGAACACCCAAATTTTCTTTTTTTAGGGACCTGTTTTTTTAAAAGTTTTTGCCGTGAAACAAAAGGGTCCAGAGAACCAGAAAAAGCGTTGGCGGGTTTACAATTTTAATTTTTCACTGCCCTGTTATGTTTATTATGGAATAAAAGGGAAAAGTTGTACGTTCCTGCTGGAGTTTCCATTTGTGGATTTAAAATTTGGGATTATTCAGCCTTTCCTGGCAGCTCTCCCAGCGGGGAAAATTGCGACCAATCCATTTTACAAAAACAACACCAACCCGGAGGAAAAAAAGTGAAGGGACCGTAAATTGGGGTGGGTGTTTGGGGGAAGGGGGGTTAGCAGTTTTATCGCTCTGAATTTGGAACTGTTCCAGCCAAGTTGCTTGCCGCGACCACCTCCTACCCCAGATTATTACGGGACTAGCTATATTCAGCTATTATATCAAGATTACCTTCTACTCCTCATTGTTGCCACACTTATATACAGGTTGCCGGTGGTTTGTTTTTTATAAAATAAACGTCTTTTCTACAAGAACTCAATGGAACGAGTGGCGAAATTAAAAACAGATGGTTCCCTTTAAACAAGGTGATTACCCGGAAGGGAAGTGATCACAATTTTGGGGTCTTACAAAACTTTAAAAAAAACTGAAGCCCACAAGAAATTTAAAAACTTGGTGGGGTCAATATAAATTAAAAAGTACCTGGAAAAGGAGATGATCCCGAGAGGGCTGAGAATAAAGAAGGTACCCACTTTTAATTATAATGAAGAATTCTTGAATAAAAAGGGAACCCAAACCCCTTTCTACGTGGGTCCCCTAGATCTAATAGGACTAATCGTGGATTATGAAAACACTAAATTAGAAGAGCTGGAGGAAGAAATTAAACAGTTAGAAATAAAAATTGATGCCCTTTTAATCGAAAACCCCTATTCCGTGAAATTTAAAAATAGAATGGAGAAAAAAAATCGAAAAAAATTAAAAAACTGATTATTTTAAAAAAAAAATAAAAAAAATACCAAACGAGATCCCAAGGGTGACTCCCGAAAAAACAGGTTTATACGTGGGTGCAGGAAAAGAACAAAACCCCGAGATCGATTCTGAGAGGAAGGAGTAGATTTCGGTCTTATAGACGCAATGTCAATTTCTCCGATACAGATGGCTCACATACCGGCTCAGAATCTAGAAGTGTGAACATGGAGCAGTCATACATGGGCAAACCCAATATGAGAAATGCGTCGAAAGATCTCTCTAGCCAATGAAAAAATGGTGGAGAAAAAGAGGAGGACTTAAACATAAATCCAAAGAAACCAAAAAAGAACACTACAGCGAGAAAGAAGAATTAGAGGTGGATCTATTTAAAAACCTGGTTGTATGGTCTCCCACAATTCTAACCAAAGGACAGATAGAAGT
The DNA here is from genome assembly GCA_025379985.1 of Phyllomedusa bahiana. Lineage (NCBI taxonomy): Eukaryota > Metazoa > Chordata > Amphibia > Anura > Hylidae > Phyllomedusa > Phyllomedusa bahiana. The sequence continues at coordinate 22,004 of JAODAL010006478.1, read as the reverse complement.
GCTCAATAAAGGTTTAAATTTCGTACCTAGCAGAGGATTTGATCTATTTGACACGTTATTGGACATAAACAAATTTTCTAGATTACTGACAGTCAAAAGATTTTTCCATAAAGAAGAGAATAGTAAAAAAGATATGAGTGAGTCACAAGATAACAATTGAGTTAGAAAACCAGCAAGTAGATGAATATGAGTATTTGGATTTTAGGGAACAAAGATCCCTACTCACATTAAAGGAGTTAGAGAAAGAAAGTGATCATTGTTCCCTACATAAGAGCACAGATAGACAATACATAACATCCAATTCACAATTTTACCCGTGCAAGCCCGGGTCCCAGCCCTGGATGCTTTCCAGATGGCGATGGAGAGGGACCTAAAGGGACTCAATAAAATTAAGAGTAACGGTATGAGAAACAATAAAAAAAGAAATAATTTGACATACTCTCAAAGAAAGGAAATTAAAATTTTAAAAAATACTAAAAATTTGATCATTAAGAAATCCGATAAAGGGGGTAAAATAGTGATTATGGATAATGTACTATATAGAAAACTGGTTATGGATATTTTGGAGAATCAAAACACATATCGTAAGTTAGAATCAGATCCAACTGCAATATTTAAGACTAAATTGAATAAATTATTGGAAGAAGGTCAACATATAGGAGTACTGTCTGAAAAACAGAAAGTGTATTTACAAGTTAAGAACCCGATAGTACCAATTTTTTATGGTATACCGAAAACACATAAAAATATGTTCCCCCCTTCAATATGACCAATTTTAGCCAGTATTGGCTCTCTTAGTGATAAACTTAGTGGATGGGTTGATAACATGCTCCAACCCCTGGTTAGATCCCTCCCAGGGTACCTCAAAGATAGCACAAGTGTACTAAAATCATTTCAGGATTTTGAATGGCAAGCCTCCTATGTGTGGTTAAGCTGCGATGTGATTAATTTATACTCAGTCATTCCCCACGATTTGGCTATTGTAGCCATAGAATATTTTCTTAATAAGGATTTGAATTATAAGGAGGAGGAGAAAGTGTTTGTCATTCAGAGTATTAACTTTTTATTGAAACACAACTATTTTAAATTTGATAATACTTTTTTTCTACAGACAAAAGGTGCGCCAATGGGTGCTTCGGCCTCGCCCACCATAGCAAATTTGTATATGGCGGGGTGGGAGCAATATGCACTATATAGTCTAAGTAACCCCTACGGTGATTATATCATTTGGTATGGGCGTTACATCGACGACCTCCTGATGGTGTGGGGTTGCGGTGTAACGTCCATACCCAAATTTGTGGACTATTTAAATAACAATGAACACAACCTTAAATTTACCTGTTTTTCTGACCCTGTGAAGATTTCATTTTTGGATTTGGAGTTGTAGGGGCCATCTGAATAGGGGAGGGTTTACACGAAGCTGTATAGGAAACCAGACTGTGGCAACACCATATTACAAGCCACCAGTAACCACCCAATACACACAATAGCGGCTATACCTACAGGAGAATATGCCAGAGCAAGAAGAGCTTGCACTTTGGATTCAGATTTTTTAAGGGAAAAGGGGATAATAGACAGTAGACTTAAAGAGAGAGGTTATTCTGACCATATCCTAAAAGAAGCAGCTAACAAAACTACCAATCACACACAAAAATCGTTACTGAGAAAAACGCAAGAGAAGGTTAATGGCACTCAACAACAATTAGTCTTTTCCACTAAATTTAGTGATGATTTTAACTCAGTGAAAAAAATCTTTTTTAAGAACATTCAGATTTTACGACAGGATACAATCCTTAAAGAATACGTGGAAAAGGGCATTAAATGTGTTTCAAAGAGAGGCAAAACACTAGGTAATGAATTATCTCCTAGTTTGTTTCAAAGTAAAATTAACTCTACATGGCTTCAACATGTGGGATTTTTTTCCTTGCGGTAAAAATAGATGTAATTTATGCCCAATAGTTATCAAGGGAGAAACATTTTGGGCTAGCGATAGAACCAAGGAGTTTAAAATAAGAAATTATATAAATTGTGAATTGGATCACATTATCTATTACATATCATGTAATCAATGCAACACAATGTACATAGGCAGCACAATCAGAAAATTGAAACAAAGGATAGCGGAGCACCTTACGGGAATAAAAAATAAACAAGCACATACCTCAGGTGCTGCTAAACACTTTGCTGAACGACATGACAGTAAAATTGCTACCTTGCGTTGTGGTGCCATTGAGAGAGTAACTAAACCACCGCGCGGTGGAGACTGGGAGCATAAAACCAGGCTACGGGAGGCTTTCTGGATCATGTCCTGTAACACACGTTTTCCAAAGGGCATGAACCTACGTAAGGATCTCATGTATATCTATTGAAAGTAACCTTTGGTCATGTGTAAGGTATGTGTTTAATAGATTTTGTAGTAGCAAATGTATAGATATTGACCATTGGATAGTGCAGAGTTAAAACATTAAAACACACCTCTTTACCCTTCCTTCCCCTCCTCCTTTTGCTACGTGTAGCTGTGACGTTGGTTTTTAATGTGTATTTAAGAGCACCTGTTTTTTTAATATGTTGTATGCCGTGATCAAGGGTCCAGAGAGACCAGAAACGCGTTGGCGTTCACATTGTATTTGCACTGCCCTGTTATGTTTATATTGGAATAAAGAAGAGTTGTACGTTCCTGCTGGAGTTTCCATTCGTGGATTTACATTTGGGATTATTCAGCCTTGCCTGGCAGCTCTCCGAGCGGGAACATAGCGACCAATCCATTCACAAGCAACACCAAGCAGGAGGAAATAAGTGAAGGTACCTGTATTGGGGTGTGTGTGGAGGAGGGCGTTAGCAGTTTATCGCTCTGAATTTGGAACAGTTCTGAAGAAACCCGTTGATTCCTCTGTAGAAATTCCCTGGTTTCCTGCTGCTGGGCTTCTGACAGTGACTCCGAGATACGGACAGGTGGTAACTCTTCGTTTGGGACACCCCTATGCTCTCTTACCGCTGTAAGGCTTTGCCGGTCCTTCCAAGGCTTAATTAAGTTGATATGGTATATTTGATAAGGTTTTCTCTTACCGGGCTGGAACACCTTATAATTTACGTCACTGACCCGTTCCTTAATCTCATAGGGGCTCTGCCACTTTGACAGAAATTTGCTTTCGACCGTGGGGACAAGTACTTGCACCCGGTCGCCTGGCTGAAACACTCTGACCCTTACCGATCTATTACATGCCCTGGCCTGAATTTCTTGCGCCTGCTGAAGGCAGAACGGCAGCAATTCTGTCCTGCATTTCAGCGATGTGCTCAATGACACTCCTATGTGGGGTATTCTCCTGCTCCCAGGTCTCCTTGGCATTGTCCAGGAGTCCCCGGGGATGTCTACCATACAAGAGCTCGAAGGGTGAAAACCCTGTGATGCCTGCGGGACCTCTCTTACCGAGAACATGAGGTAGGGTAGGAGGCGGTCCCAGTCTCTCCCATCCTTATCTACCACCTTTTTGAGCATCGCCTTTAGGGTTTTATTGAACCTCTCCACCAGACCATCGGTGATACACTGAGGTACGAAGATGGGTAATGTTAAGTAGGCGGCAGAGTTCTTTGGTCACCTTAGACATAAAGGGGGTGCCCTGGTCTGTCAGTATCTCCTTCGGGATACCCGTAGGAGATACATTTGGAACAGCTCCTTAGCTATCCCTTTGGAGGAGGTGTTCCTAAGGGGAATGGCCTCGGCATAGCGGGTGGGGTAAGCAAGGACCACTAAGATGTGCTGATGTCCTCGGGCTGACTTAGGGTGCGGCCCTACCAGGTCCATGCCAATCCTCTCAAAGGGGACCTCTATTATTGGCAGAGGGATTAGGGGGCTCCGAAAATGGGGCCAAGAGGCATTAACTTTACACTCCGGGCAAAGACTGGCAGTATTCCTCAATTGCCCTGTAAATCCCTGGCCAATAGAAATTACGCTCCACTCTCTCCCGGGTTTTCTCCACCCCTAAGTGTCCTCCCAACACATGGGAGTAGGCTAGCTCCAAAACCTGGCAGACGTGTGACTTGGGCACCCCCAACTGCTCCACCACTTCGGTTGGGGTCTTTTTTACCCGGTATAACATACTATTGTTGATGGCAAAGTGAGGGTAGACCAGACCCTCGCCTGGTTCCTGGGATTTCCCATCTATCACTTCTCCAAGCATGCTCCAGGTTTGGGTCCCTCAGCTGCTCTGTGCCAAAGTTCCCCCTGGATACTGGCAAGGAGGTGAACTCGATCTCAGAGGGATTTTCCTCTGGGTCCCCTGCCAGGACAGACAAGGGAAACCCATCGGGCTCCCCTGGTCCCTGTGCAGACACATCACTCTTTACCACATGGGGAAGTCACAGCCTATGATCGCACTGTGGGGTAGGCTCGTGACGATGGCCACCTCATGTCTTGCGGGCCCGCAGGGGGTCTTTAGGGTGAGTACCGTGTTTGGGTATTCCCTGGTGTCCCCATGTATACAGACCACCCCTATACGTCAGGGCCGGAGTTGGTCTGAGCCCACCAGCCTGGCCTTTACCAGGGTCACCAAACTCCCGGAGTCCATGAGGGCTTGTACGTTGTGTCCATTAAATTTTTTTTTTCCAACATGTTTTTATTGAAAAAATTTTCAAAGGTAAAACATCAATGACAAACCAATGGGGGACAAATACATTGGAATAATCAGTTCCTCTCTCCTGTAGGACATAGTCACCACTTTTGCTGTAAGGGTAAGAGGGGAAAGAGAGGAGATGCCATGTCAATGGTTACTAATAACAAAAGTTACCACAATTAATCAATCGGTATTGCTTGGGGATGGTCGGTACAGCTATTTGATTTGAAAAGGAATTGTATATTAGCGATAACTTTTGACATATGTGGTTCGTACATAAGAAAAGCATAGATTACAATACATCTCTAAGACGGGCAAGTGGTTTCGAACTTCAGAGTAGAAGCAAGGTGAGGAGTGAAGGTGGTTTGAGTGTCACCCAGCCATGCGATTCCAGGGTTTCCCCGGGCCCATGGTTTTAGCGGGTGGAATTTTGGTTTTGGGTCTATGAGTGTACTTAAGAACGGGGGCAAGTGCCAAGAGCTTGGTGGTCGCACCCCGGGGTGACACTGTTAGGTTTGGGGAGAGTACCATAGTTCCACAAAAGAAGAGAAGTGAGGGCGAAAAAAAAAAAAAAGAAAAAAAAAAAGAGGGGGAGGAAGGGTAGCCCGGGGGGGGGGAAGCGTTTGGCACACCCGCAAGAGAGTGAGAGGACCCACCGTCACTTTTGCATTTTTGACAGCACCAAAATACTATAGGGCAAAATGTCACCAGTTAGGGTCATCTCCTGCGATTTGGTATTCCAAGTACCAAGTGGTGAGGCTAAAGCATTGTTTGAGGTTTGAACGAATATGAGCCGGGAGTAGAACAATGAAATTTTTCCATAATTGTTTAAATTGTTTGCCTTTTTGTTTCTTTGTTAAAGAGAGGTGTCGGGCCCAGTCCATCCGGAATAGATGGGATAAATTTGTCTAAGAACAATTTTTTGTGTTGGTGGGAGGGGTGGATCCAGCAGTGCAGAATGGATTTTCTTGCAGCTGCTGATATATAGTAAAGTAGTTTCTTTTGGTACCTGAGGAGGCTGGGGGACCCGGCAGGGAGGATGCCGAATATGTACCAATCGGGCGAGTGAGGGCAGAAGGGGAGCAGATGTGTAGTCACAAAAGAGCATACCCGGGACCAGAATGCTCCCATGGAGGGGCATGACTACAGGCAATGTAAAAGATCAGCATGCGGAGTAAGGCATTTGGGACATGCATGTGGGGGGAGAGATTTCCATTAAATGTCCCCCGTGTGGGGATATGTATGTACCTTGTGGCAATACGGAATGTCATTTCCCAGTAGGCATAGAGGGAATAAATTTTGTTGCCATTGTTAGAGATGCAAGGATGTCTTCTGAAGAAATGGAATCAATCAATTGCGGCCACATAAGAAAGCCCTTTTTTGGGCTGGTATATAGTCTAAGGGGGAGCGAAGTGAATTGTAGTATCGTGTGATTTGGCCTTTTGCCTTATGGGCGGGTAATGTTAGTGTTGTTATAGGGTCAGCCCATTCCCGATCCGTGAGGTGTTTGGTGACTTCTTGTATGTAACTGCAGGCTTGTAGGAAATAAAACGGGTGGTCACCGATGGAGGGGTATTTCATTTTGGCTTCATTAAAGAGGATAGGTTTCCTGGTAGTTGGATCTAGGAGGTCACCAATTCTGTTTATCCCACCCTGCCGCCACAAGTGGAATCTACCCTGTGCTCGCCCACCCTGGAAGGATGGATTCCCTATGAAGGGAAGCAAAAGGGAGTGCCTGGGATTGAGTCCTTGCAGCTGTCTCGCCTTGGTGCATGTCTTCCAGGCTGTGATTAGAAGAGGGTTTGATTTGAGGTGTGTTGGGATATCTGAAAGTGGTAGGTGTAATAAGCTAATTAGGGAGATGTCAGGTATTAATTGTTGATCTATTTTGGTATTAGTGTAGATTGAGGTGTTGAGCCGCCTTTCCCCTATGATCCTAAGCTGGGTTGCTAAGTTGTAAAGCTGAAGCTGTGGAAAGTTAATACCCCCATTCTTTTTGTGTTGGTGGAGGACCTTTAGGGCAATTCGGGGTCTACAACTATTCCATATAAATCTTTGAAAGCAAGAGTTGATCCGTCTCTGATCTCTAGGTGTAATATAGAGAGGAAGTGATTGGAGTGTCCATTAATTTTAATGGTGCATACCCGCCGATTTCACCCAGTCTCGGTATGCGTGATTTGCCTTACAAACAGCGACGTACGCCTTATACGACAGTCCATGGGTTCCCCCAAAGTAGGACACCGTGATGCGACGTGTCCAAGTCCATTGCATCGCAAGCAGATGATGAGGCCCCGGGCTCTGGGCAAGAGGTCCCCCTTTGGGTTTGGCAACTTCCCATTCTTACCCAGGCTGTGTATCCCTCCCCCAGGACCTTTAGGTTACCTTTTTGGGGAAGGGGACAGTCTTACCCTCGTGTGACCACTGGTGGATTGCCACCCCCCCCCAGTCCTGGAGAACCCTCAGTGGCACTGTAACGCTCACAATGGAGACAAACTTCACCAGGCTTTGGGGTACGTGTTACCCACAACCACCGTGTGATCCCTACGACGTAGGTGCGCGCCAAAAAGTGGTCACAGATGACCCGCTCCATCACCATGGACAGCTGTAAGACGTTCGGGCTGAGCCACATTGCTGGTGAGGTGGAAGAGGTCATACATCTGTTGACCGAGCTGGATTGGCTGGATCCGAAATCCCAGGCGTGAAAACTCCCTGGGCCTGGACCGCCAGAGTAACCCACAGTGGGCTAGGATCTCCCTTCAGCCTGGTCGTAAGGTCCTTGGCATTTCAGCCCTCAGGTCGAAGTAGGCTTTTTGTGGCTCGCCGGTAAGAAAGGGGGCCAGGACGTCGGCCCACTGGTCCCCTGGGAGCCGCTCTCTCTTGGCGAATCTCTCAAAGGTGCCGAGATAAGCCTCCACGTCATCATCTTGGGTCATTTTACGCAGAGCTTGTAGCACCGCTTGACGGGGCGTGAACGGTCACCTGCTGCCCCTCCTGGCCCTTGTAGTCAGGACCTGGAGGTGCTGCTGTAGAGCCAGGTTTACCTGTTGCTGCACTTTAAGTGCTGCCTGGTGTGTCTCGATCAACAGGCAGTTGGTCTCCTCTTGAGCCCGTGCGGTCTCCTCATGGGCCTTCTGCTGGCTTGCCGCCATTAGCTGGAGGTTGGTGTTCGCATGTATTAATTGCCTCACCAGCTCATCCATTTTGGATGTCTCCGCTGGTTGCACCATTGCCGCTTTAATCCACGACATATATTGGAACCACTTTTCGCTGCCTATCTATTTAAGAAAAGCGTCTCTTTAAAATGCCCACAGCATCCTCCACCATATGTGAGCTGGTACGGCTCTGGGATCACCGCATGAGTCTTTCAGGCATGAGACAAAGGCAGAAGTCAGGTATAAACGGTTCCTTGGCTCCATGGATTTATTGCATAAGCAGAACAAAAACGGATGGCAATACATGACAGCAAAACATAAACCCAAACACCAACCTGTCGTCTGAGCGCTTACTAACAATGGGTAGTTCTCACCTAGCACCTTGTTGTTCTGCCACTGACTTCCACCAGTGTGCCCACCTCCCGCCCAGAAGGTAGACTGGCGGTACAGCCGACGCTCAGACAGCTACCTGCTGACCTTATTATACCGCAGGAAATCCTGGAGTGACCATGGGAGTAAGCACCCACTCTGCTTCTATGCTCACTCCCAATGAAAGGCCGGACTCAGCAATAGCAGATAAGCCATGCTATCATACAACGTTAAATGCATGTCGGACAGTCTGTAACTGCCGATTTCGTCTAACAAAGGCTTTCACTCCACCAAGGCTCCTTACCTTGGTGGCTTGTCCCTGGACTCCCAGGCATACGTCCCAAAAAACCTGAGCTGGTTGTATATGCCATGTGGACTCTTCCGCTGCGGCCTCTTCACTAAACATATATATATATATATATTTATATATATATATTTATATATATTTATATTTATTTATATATATATATTTATAATATATATATATATATATATATATATACTATATTATATATATATATATAGTATATATATTATTATAATTAGTATTACAGACCAAAAGTTTGGACACATCCTTCTTCATTCCAACAGTTTACTGTATTTTCATTACTATAAAAATTGTCGATTCACAATGAGGGCATTCAAACTTGAATTAACCACATATGGAAATTATATACTTATTCAAAAAAGTGTGAAACAACTGAAATATGTCTCATATTCTCGGTTCTTCAAAGTAGCCACCTTTTGCTTGATTAATGCTGTGCACATCTTAGCATTTTCTTATGAGCTTCAAGAGGTAGTCACTGAAATGGTCTTCAACAGTTTAAAGGAGTTTCCAGAGATGCTTATGCACTTGATGCCTTCACTCTGCGGCAGCTCACCCAACCATCTGATGGGTCAGGGGTTTTGGTGAATGTGGAGGACAGTTCATCTGGCGTAGACCATCACTCTCTCTTCTTGGTCAATAGCCCTTACACAGCATGGAGGTGTGTTTGGGGTCATTGTCCTGTTGAAAAATAAACGATGGTCCAATTAAATGCAAAGGATGGAATAGCAACCGCTGCAAGATGCTGTGATAAACCATGCGGGCTTCAGTATTCCTTCAATTTAGAATAAATCCCCAAACAGTGTCACCAGCAAAGTACCCCACACCCATCACACCTCCTGCCTCATGATTCACGGTGGGAACCGGCATTTAGAGTCCATTGTTCACCTTTTCTGCGTCGCTCAGAAGACATGTTGGTTGGAACAATAGACATCAATTTGGATCATCAGTCCAAGCACAGATTTCCACTGGTCTAGTGTCCATTTCCTTATGTTCTTTAGCCCAAACAAGTTCTTCTGCTTGTTGCCTGTCCTAGTCAGTGGTTTTCATAGCAGCTATTTTTACCATGAAGGTGCCTGCTGCACACAGTCTCCTCTTAACAGTTGTTGTAGAGAATGTGTCTGCTGCTAGAGCTCTTGTGTGGCATTGAACCTGGTCTCTAATACTGAGCTGCTGTTAGCCTGCGATTTCTGAGGCTGGTGACTCGGATGAACTTATCCTCATGGGAGCCAGTTTCTTTCTAGTGCTTGATGGTTTTGGCCACTGCACTTGGAGACACTTTGAAAGTTTCCCCAATTTTTTGGACTGACTGACCTTCGTATTATAAAAGTATGATGCGCCACTCAGCTTGTGTATTCAGCTGTAATCCACCTGACTTCTGAACAACCCATCTGATGGTCCCAAACCCATTTATATAGCAAGGAAATATCCCACTTTATAATCCTGACAGGGCATCCACCTGCTGAAGTGCAAACCCTTTTAGGTGACTACTATTGAAGCTCATCAAGAAAATGGCAAGCGTGTGCAAAGCCATAATCAAAGCAAAAGGTGGCTACTTTGAAGAACCGAGAATATCAGATATATTTTCTGTTGCTTCACACTTTTTGTTAAGTTTTTTTAATATTAATTCCACAATGTGTTAATTCATAGTTTTGATGCCTTAAGTGTTGAATTTACAATTATTATAGAAACAAAAATACAGAAAACTGTTGGAATGAGAAGGTGTGTCCAAACATTTGGTCTGTACTGTGTATATATATATATACATAGCATGCTATGAGTAAGGGGAATCTGCTTTGCTGTCCCCGAAACGCGTCAGTTTGAGGGTCATCTACACGGGCTGCTTGTCTACTCTATGTGCCTATGCACTATGTAAATTTTTTACGAAGCTTTAAATACATTTTTGTGTTTTTAACTGCTACATATTGGAATTGCTGGATCGTTTTTCGTTTCATTGGATGCTACACTCTGACCAAGTGGATCCGGGCATTGTGTTCCAGTAAAGGTGGGAGCTGGCAAATTCTTTTTTTTTTCTTATTTACTCCCAATGAAAGGCCGACCCGGGAATGGCTGGTAACTAGTGTTGAGCGATTGCGTTGGCTATCGAGATCGATCGATAGTCGATAGGGGTATAGGCCGCTATCGATAAGGTTTTTCAATAGTGAGATCGATTATGCGCGATGACCATTAACAGTCTATGGGGAGAGGCAACAAACACCTTTCATTTATTACACCCAAACAAGGCTGGAGAAGCTGAAATTAACATCCACAACAGTCAAATGGATACGTGCAACATCTTAGGGCACACACTTAGGTTATAAAAAGTCACAGAAAAAAAGTCACAGACCATTTACTTTCCCGGTTGTACACAGCCTGACCATTAAAACTGCATCACCCACAAATTAAAAAGTGCCACGAAGGCAGTATGATTTGAACCCTTCATGTTAATTGTACTGGTCATTGAATATCCTGACTGGTATGGCATGGCCCAAACCCTGCATGACTCCCACATTAAAAAGTGCGCAAAAGGAGTCTTTTCAACCACCATTTAGTTGACACTGGACATGATATACCTGTCCTGGGCCACCGCATGAGCCCAAACCTGCATGACCCCACCATTTAAAAAGTGGCCGCAAAAAGGAGTATTTCAACCACCATTTTAGTTGAAAACTGGACATTTGACTATACCTGTCCTGGGCCACAGCATGAGCCCAAACCTGCATGACCCCCAATTTAAAAAGTGCGGAAAAAGGGGTCTTTCAACCCCATTTTTAGTTTCACAGGACATTGACTAAACCTGTCTGGGACACAGCATGAGCCCCAAACCTGCATGGACCCACATTTAAAAAGGCCGGAAAAAGGAGTCTTTCAACACGCTATTTAGTTGAACTGGCCATTGACTATTACTGTCCTGGGCCACAGCATGAGCCCCAAACCTACATGACCCCCACATTTTAAAAAGTGCGGAAAAAGGAGTCTTTCAACCACCATTTTTAGTTTCACTGGACATTGACCTATACCTGTCATGGGCACACAGCATATTGGCCCAAAACCTGCATGGACCCCCACATTTAAAAAAGTGCGGAAAAAGGAGTCTTTCAACACCATTTTAGTTTCCACTGGACAATGACTATACCTGTCATGGGCCACAGCATGAGCCCCAAACCTGCATGACCCCACAATTTAAAAAGTGCCGGGAAAAAGGAGTCTTTCAACCACATGTTTAGTTGAACTGGTCATTGACTATACCTGTCTAGGCCACAGCATGGAGCCCCAAAACTGCATGACCCCCACATTTAAAAAGTGCCGGAAAAGGAGTCTTTCAACCACCATTTTAGTTGAACTGGCCATTGACTATAACTGTCACTGGGCCACAGCATGGAGCCCCAAACACTGCATGACCCCCCACAATTTAAAAAGTGGCGGAAAAAGAGTCTTTCAACCACCATTTTAGTTTCACTGGACATTGACTATACCTGTCAAGAGCCACAGATGAGCCCCAACTGCATGGCCCCCCATTTTATAAAGTGCCGTAAAAGAGTCTTTCATCCTCCTATTTTAGTTTTCAATGGACATTGACTATACCTGTCATGGGCACTAGCATGAGACCCAAACCTGCATGACCCACACATTTAAAAAGTGCAGGAAAAAGGAGTCTTTCAAACACCATTTTTAGTTGAAACTGGACATTACTATACCTGTCCTGGGCACAACATGAGCACCCAAACCTGCATGACCCCAACATTTAATAAAGTGCGCGAAAAAGGAGTCTTTCAACCACCATTTTAGTTGAACTGGACAATTGACTATACCTGTCCTGGGCCACAGCATGAGCCCCAAACATGACTGACCCCCACATTTAAAAAGTGGCCGGAATAAAGGTGTCTTTCAACACCATTTTAGTTTCACTGGACATTCTGACTTATACCTGTCCTGAAGCCACCGCATGAGCCCAAACCTGCATGACCCCACATTTATAAAAGTGCCTGAAAAAAGGAGTCTTTCAACCACCATTTAGGTGGAAACTGGACATTGACTTACCTGTCCTGGGCCACAGCATGACCAGGGCCGAGTTACAGTGGGTGCGGTGAAAGCCCAGGGCTGGGTCCGTCATCTATTATCACGCAGGATAAAATGCCCTGATGACGCAGCAACGAAAACTGTCGTGCTGAAGCAGGAGTGTGGAAGCGGAAGTGTGAGAACATCAGCTTTCTCTGTACACAGTCACCATACCGGGGTAGAGCTTGCCCTCCGTGTGAGTGTGGACCAATTGAGCTTCACTTGGAAATAAGGTAGGTTAACGCTCCTGTGAACCCAGGTGCCTTTTTTAATTTTCTTGGCATTCTCTTTTCTCATTTTACTCAACTGTGCTGGAAGGAATGGTCTCAATACTTAGTTTCTCTGTCTGTGGCTCCATACTCCATGTCTCTGAATAACCTCATCTGGTCAGTTTTCCTGTACCTCCCTTGTACATTCAGAGGATTTTTTTTAAACAGCTATTTTGTACATGCAAGTTTTTTAGTACTTTAATTCTATGAAACACATTTTTAAATATAGGTTGGAATTCCCAACATGTCTTTGTTTCTATTTTTTCATTGTATTAATGGGTTGTCTCAATACAGGGATTGATAGCTATGTTAAAGATATTGCAAAAACAGTCATTCTTGCATATTATGTGTCCATTTAACAGTGTCCTACCTATTCTTGTTTCTGACAGCTCCATCACCCTTGAGCCCTATCATGCACAGTTGTGAAGAACATAATGTCTTGTTAGAAACAACATTTTTAGAATAGACTGTAGTATAGCTTGATGTACAGCAAAATTGCCATCCCAAAAAATTCAAGAGCATGAGACCTTGAGCACTTTGGGTCTAATTGTGAAGAACAAATGTCTCCCCCAGTTAGAAAACAAACAGATTTTTTTAATAGGACCTGTAGTATGCTGACATTTTCAAAGCAAGCATGAACCAAAAAATTATAAAATTGACTTCTCCAGCCGAACTGTTATAAATTGTGAGGGAGAAATGCACTTAGAAGCCACATTTCTGTTACAAAGGGACCATGATTATTGCTGTATCTCACAGTACATGACCCAAATAAAATTATAAATATGACTTCTCAGCCACTATTAAAAAATTGTGAGGGAGAAAAGTATTAGAAGCACATTTCTGTTACAAAGAGACCATAATTATAGCTGTATCTACAGCAACATGACCAAAAAAATTAAAAAATGCACTTCTCAGCCACTATTAAAAATTGTGACGGGGTGAAATGACTTAGATGCCACATTTTCTGTCAAACGGACCATAAATTAATAGACTGTATCTCACAGCAACAAGACCCCCAAAAATTATAAATTGACTTCTTCAGCCACCTATTAAAATTGTGAAGGGAGAAATGCCACTTAGAGTCACATTTCTGTTCCAACGGACCATGATTATTGCTGTATCTCACAGCAATGACCTCAAAACCATTGCAATGCGAAAACTTCTATAGATAAAGTGAGTAAATGGAATACGGTGTTGTCATGAAAAACCTTGCTGTCTTTTACAGTCTCCTCACAGCAAATCCAGCAAAAATGAAACGTTGGGAAAAGAGAATAAAAAATTGCAGGAAGAAATGATTCATTTAAAAAAAGTTTTCAAGTAGGAACCATTTCTGTTTGAAAAAGGAATGTGAATTAGACTGGCAATTGGGCCACAAACATCATCAAGATCCATGCCTGATTTCATTCTTGTGAAAGTCAAACGGATCCAATTATCTGTGGAAATCCGGATGCGTTTGTCTGTTAATGACTCCTCAGCTGTGCTGAACGGTCCGGGGGTTCAGATATGACGCAGGCTGCTGGGCAGGACACACCTCTAAGGCGTGTCGAGCCAACTCGGGCCATTTCGTCCTACCATTTTGATACCCAGAAGCTCTATTGCGTCGGAACACATGCAAAAACATCGGTGTAGCGACGCCAGATAGTCGTGCACCATGATCTCCCTAAGCTGATCTCTGTTGTGTTGGATGTGTGCCCTGCTTTGCATGCGTCGGGTTAGGTGGTAAAACAAAGATTGAAGAGGTCACCCATTAGGTTCTGCCACCTTGCTTGCTGCTGCCGCTACGCATACTTGGGCACTCTACTGCTTTCCGTCGAAGATGTTGTTCCACCGTGACATTTTGGGGAACGTGAAGCAGAACGCAAACAGATGTCTCAGATGATCAATCAGCAAGGTCTCCATTTCACTGATTTTACTCTTATTGGGGTGGGTGGAAGGAAGTGCTGATTTGTTTTGTACGGGGATCAGGAGGGTGGCCACCCAGTACTGTTTGTTCATTTGATGGCCTTATGCGAGGACCATGTTGGAGGAAATGAGCATCCATAGCACTCATGTGAGAGATGGTGCCTTGATTTCCCAAGCTCTGGTTTGAGGGGCACTAGAAAAACTGATCTTCCTCATCTTCCTCCTCCCGCCTAAAATTCGCGAAACCTTTTCCAAGGCAGGGACCGTCGGTGACATCGGTGTCTAGGAATACCTTCTCCTCCTCCTCTCCTCGCTGCCTCCGCCACAGCTTCAACTCAGCCCTGACTTGCCTGATGATGTTGCCCCTGAGAGTGATGCGCACCTTGCACTAGCTCTGGACCCCGAACACTGCCTAATGAAGACACGTATGAATTGTGAAACGTCGGGCCTGTGGATTTGACGGAGAGAAAGGCTCCGTGTCCGCATCTGTGTCCCGTCTCCTCCTCGTCGTGGCGGGACCTGTTGTTTCAGAGAGTCCAAACGATCGTTCCAGAACTAAGATCTCCACATTGCTAATGCTGACAAAGGCATTGTCCGCACTGACCATTTTGGTGCTTTCTTCAAAACTGGCAAGGATGGTGCAGAGCTCTTTCACTCTTGCCTCCACTTTCGGTGGCTCAACACCCCGAGTCGTACTGCTGCTTGTAGGCATGTGTCACGTCGTAATGGTAATGGCCATTGCGCTGCTGCCACAATCGCTGGAGCATGTGGAGGGAGGAATTCCAGCGTGTTGCCACGTCAACAATGAGGGGTGTCAGGGAAAAAAAAAAAAAAATGACGAGCTGACGCTGCATCGCAGCGGCGGGACAAAGCAGGGTGCGAAAGGCGGAATGCGAATCAGACCTCGAGCCTTACTTCAGCAGGCAGTCCAGGACCTCGGGTAGCTCTTTAGAAATTTTAGCGACAAGGTTCATGACAGGTGCCAGGCAAGGGATGTGGCTCCAAGCCTACCGATCTTAAGGGGACGGCAGCAGATTTCGCCCGTTATCGCACACCACCTTGCCTGGCACAAGGTTCTTGTTCACCCAGAGAGTGCTCGTCTCGTTGCGGAGAGCCGTACACAGCTCCTGACCTGTGTGTGGTCGGTCTTCACAAGACAGATTAATTTTCAACACGGCCTGGTTTCTTTGGGCACGTGATGACTTGGGGAAAAGAACCTGCACCATCCTCGGTTTGAAGAGCGGCGCCAAGCCTGAGAGCCACCATCAACCCCCAGGAATCCACCCAGCTCACCCAGTGAAGCTGTCACAAGAGATATAGCGGCATTGACGTGCTTACTAGTCCATGTGTCGGTGGTCAGATGGACTTTTCGGCCACAGATGCAGACAACGCGCTTGAAATTTAGATGTAACGTGGCTTGCCAGGGAAGGGAGGCTTTTATGGCATAAGAAATGCTGCTTCGGCATCTGGTATTGGGGGGCAGGCAAGGCCACCTGTTGTGGGGAACCCATCTGTGTCCACCAGATAGGAGAAAGGCAACCATTTAAGGCCAAAAGCCTGGCAATGCAGACATACAGGCTTTTGGCTTTGGGATGGTTATTTTTTTGGGTTAATGTGTTTATTCTGTCCAAACCTGGAAGGACAGAACGCCTGGCTGCTAGACTGGCCTATACGGGCATGCAAGTCGTCAAACTGGCGGAACGGAGGAAGGGGTAGGATGGGTCTCTGGTGGTGCTGGCTGGTACTCGGCGACCGGTTGGAGGCTGAAGCAGGAGGTGATCCTGATCATGACTCTGAGAAGACATGGGACTGCTGAGGCACGCTTGGTGATGGCGGAGGAGGAGGAGGAGGCGGAGACAGAGGGTGAGACAGTTGGTTGGAGGCCCGGCGTCGGTCTGCCTTTTTGGCCAAGTGTTGCCCCCATTTCAACTCATGCATTGCCGTCATGTGACTAGACTCTGTTGGCTTTGGGTGGGTGTTTTAAAAAACCCCCCAACCTAAGGTTCTTGCTGACATACCCCCATCGTCTTCCTCCGTCGTCCATTGATGACGCGCTCGCAAGCAAATTCTGCTGAAAAGACCACGCGTTGATCTGCAATGTGTCATCATCATCATCAACACAGGTGACTTCGTCGTCTGACATTCTGCATCAGAGCTGCCGGGCTACAAGCAAGAGGGAACTGCAAGTCGTTGCCGACCGCGGATTTTTGCCGATTGACCGGCTTCTTCTCCTCTCTGATGGCATCAGTAACTGGGCTTCACACCCCCGAGCGAGAAAAATATCTCTTTGGCTCTTTTTTTTTTTACTTTTAACATGCCCTTCTGACCCCAAACCGCCCTTTGTCCATCAAAGAGGTCTTAGAAAATGATTACTCAACAGTGGTGGGACTCGAGTTGGAACATTTGGGCTGCTTCATGTTGGACGGATACTGATGATGCTGATGATGACATTTATGCCGTCCCTGGGAGGACGAGGAGGTAAGACTGCTGGATGCAGGTTGCATTAACACTGAAGGAACAGATTGGCGACGCTGTTCGTTACTGAGGATTCACAGGGCCTGACCAGCGATGACAGCTGACATTCCTGCAACTGACGAATCGCTGACATGGTGTTGTGCCGCACTGGAAGGAGCACCTTCTCTCGTACCTCTACTCTATGTCTCCCCACCCCTTTGCGCGCTTACCACTGAATTTTGCTCCATGTCAGAAATATAAAAATTTTAGAAGGTATGGATGAGTTTTGGAAAGTCTCTTATTAAAAGACGGCACATCACGCTATTCTATAACCCTCAAATCAAAACAAAATTGCTGTAGATTACAAATTTAACTTGCAAGGTGCTGTGTCAAAACCAGCTGGCCTGCGCAAAGTGAAAAAAACATGTATTATGAAATGTATACTGATATATAAAAGGTTATTTTTTGGGCACCTATCAAACCTTTGTGACTACAAAAGTTGCTGGATTCAAATTTCACTGCAAGTAGAATCTATCAACAGCTTGACTGACCAAAAGTGGAAAAAAAAACACCTGTCTGTAAATGTATAAGGATATTAAAGGTTTTTTGGCACTATCAAGTACACCTGTGGTGATACAAAGTTGCTGGATTCAAATTTAATCTGCCTAGGTGGCTATATCAACACAGCTGCTGTGCCAAGTGAAAAAAAAACACGTAACTGAAATGTATACTAGAATAATAAAAGGTATTGTTTGGACCTATCACTCTGTGGTGACTTACAAAGTTTGTGGATTAAAATTTAACTGCAATAGTAGATCTATCAACAAAGCTTGATGAACCAAAAAAGTGAAAAAAACACTGTTGAAATGTATACGGATATTAAAAGGTATTTTTGGCACCTATTCAGTACACCTGTGGTGAACTAAAATGCTGTATTCAAGATTTAACTGCAAAGTAGATCTATCTAAAGCTTGACTGACAAAAGTGAAAAAAAACACTGTCTGAAATGTTACGGGATAATAAAAGTATTTTTGGCACTATCAATTCACTGTGGTTGGATACTAAATTGCTGTATTCAATTTAACTGCAAAAGTAGGTCTATCAAACCAAAGTTGGACTGACCAAAAGTGGAAAAAAAACATATGTGTCGAATGTATACGTATATTAAAAGGTATTTTGGACCTATCAGTAGCTTGTGGTGACTTACAAAGTTGCTGGATTCAAATTTAACTGCAAGGTGCTCTATCAACACAGTGCCTGCGCCAAAGTGAGAAAAAACATCATATCTGAAACTGTATACTGATAATAAGAGGTATTTTTTGGCACCTTTCTACCTGTGGTGACTACAAAGTTGCTGGATTCAAATTTAACCTGCATAGTAGAATCTATCAACAAAAAGGTTGATGACCAAAAGTGAAAAAAAACAACTGTCTGAAATGAACGGATATTAAAATGTATTTTGGCACCTATCAAAGTCAACAATGTGGGTTTTTTGGACTACAAAGTATGCTGGATTCAAATTTAAACTGCAAGGTGGCTCTTCAACACAGCCTGCCTCGCCAAAAGTGAAAAAAAACACGTATCTGAAATGTTACTATAATAAAAGGTTATTTTTTGGCACCTTTCAACCTGTGGTGACTACAATTTGCTGATTCAAATTTAAGTTCAAGGTTGGCTATATTCACAAAAGCTGACTGGCGCAAAATTGAAAAAGAACACCTATCTGAAATGTATACTGAAAATAAAAAGTGAGTTTTGCACTAACCAAATTAGACCTGCAGTTACTAGGAAGATCTGTATCCTAATATAAGGCAATGCAATGTCTTAACAAAGTTTTGGCTGTACAATATCCGTATCTTCATAGAGCTTGTCTGTGTTCTGCCGCGGGCCCCACATGTTATCCCCCCCTTGACTTTTACAGCGGTAGATTCTCCTTTAAAATTTCTCGCCTAACTACCTAAAATCTCGCAAATCTTGATCTAACTAACTTCTAAAGGGATCACAGCTAAAGTTAGAGCTGTTCTCTGTGAAAAAATTTAAATAATTTCGCTGAGTGTTTGGACGAGGCAGAGCGCACGTCCTACTGCTATGAGACGCTGACCAGACACTGATCATGAACAGGAAGGGCTGTTCTATGTAAAACAGGTCATGTGATTTTTCCAGCCAATCGCAAACCATACAATCCAGTCCTGACGTCGACACACATCTCACCGCTTATTCTGTAAGCCTGATTTGCTGGCCCGCCAAAAATGACAGGAAGCGCCGAAAATGGCGGCGATATTAATAGATTTATGCACGATTTGTAACCTAAATTATCGCGTGGATCTAAAAAAATCCGAACAACGTAAATACCATGCGATTTCAACTTTTCGATAATATCGTCAACCAATAAAATACTTCAAGCCTGTCATTAGATGTTAGAGGGGTCAAAATATGGTATAAGAAATGGGGTATGTAAACTTTTGATCTAGGGCCATTTGGAGTTTTTGTCATTATGATTGAAAATGAGGAAACCACAATAGGTTTTTAAATTATCACTTATATTCTCTGTAAAAAGGCCAAGAAAGCAAAAAATTGTTCGGGGTATGTCAACATTTGAGCTCAACTGTATAATCAGACCTGTGTGGACTTTAGCTCTTCCTTCTTCCCACCTACTGTATATTTTACAGTTTTTTTTTTTTTTTATGGAAGCCCTTACTAAATTGCTGTACATAATGTTGGCATGGGATTGTACTTTCAGGTGATGCACTACAAAATTTTTTATTGAGTTCTTAACTAACAAGCACTGCTAAATTAAGACCTGGGTTTGTTGGAATTTTTCCAGGAGTTCTCATCAAGGGCCCATAGCAAAAACAAGGGTATCTGCAATTTACTGAGCGAGGAACATCCTGCCCAATGTATAGTTGAATTTTGCTTGGTAGGCCGCCAGGTTCGCAGTAGCAACCGGGGGCTGGTGATCCCCTGTGGGCCCGAGTACTTGCGCCGCCTGTAGGCACAGCTACAGAAGGCCGCAGTACTCTCATATGAACGACCGACACCTGAGCAGTGATGCAGAGTCCATAAGCCAACCGCTGCACAGTGAGAAACGTCAGGGTAGAACAGCCTATCACTTGACTATTTATAGGGACAGAGTTTTGATCCAGTTGGAGAAGAGAAGAACTCCATCAGAGATGATGTTTCCGTAAGACCTGGGGGATGTCAGGGGTTGTTTTTACTTCTATTGTTGGATCCAGTGCTGTATTACACTGTATTTCACTGTCATGTGGTGGTGACCTGAGCTGGTTCTGAATACAATTTGTGGTCCGCTACATTGGCGGTGTTGTAGGTTATTATTGGAGCTTGTATAAGTGCAGCATAGACGTCCTGACTATGAAGCAAGTGCACACCTGACTCTGTGATTAGGGGTTTCTCTGCACCACTTTTTCTTTCTTGCTTGTGTTTATAGTGTTGTTTGTTGTAGAAAGTGGCAAGGTACATGACCAAGGTAAATTTTGGAGGTGGATATAGTATGTGGGCTGGTGGAGGTTTTCTGCCAGGGTTGCTTTTTATTCCCAGTCCGGCCCTGGTTGCAGACATCAGCCAACTTGATCTTGACGCGCAGGCACAGGTTGAACACTTTACGGGTGGTTACCTCTTCCTTCTTCTCCAGCTTCAAAAGCGATTTGTCAACCTTTAGAAACCTCATCTGATCAATGTAGGTGGCTAGATAGTCATTTATGTGACACAGCTCCTCTTTCTCCTGCCGGCAGTTTTGCCATGTTAGGCTTCCAGAATAATAGGTATGTGCAGCGACTGAGAAGGAGAAGGTGCCCCTGCAAGGTGCGGATGAGGCTATGTTTGTGTAATACAATGCTGACATCTTGAGACTTGTGGTTGAGAAGAAACATCTTCAATATAAGCTAACATCACAAGCCTCACCAAAGAGAAGCAGAATAAGCCATTAAATCAAGGGTGTGTTTATTAAATGTTTGACCAAATATCGCAGGCTAATTTCTAAGTTGATAATTTAGTATCGCTTGCGAATGATATTATAAATGTCCAAATGACCTTTGGTAAAAAAAAGTATCCTACCCTTGCTCAGTGCATCAGTCAGCTGGGTGCAGAAAATACAGAGATAAATGGTATAAATGAAGGAGTCGTTTTGTCCATGGTCCGTAACACCGCAATCACTCTGGATCCAATTCAAAAAACGGATCCAATTATTGTTCTATTGTCATCATATCTCTCCTTTTTCGTTCCTTAATTGGTACTTTCATATATTAAAATAGTGAATGGAAAGTGCACGCTTTACAAGTGACCCCATTTGTCTGTGTCAGGAGCTCTGTATCAAAAGCTAACAGCATAAAACATTATTCAGCTGCAAGGCACAAGATATTAAAATGGGAGGAAATATGGTTTTAGGACATGAGCAGCAAGACAAACCTATTACAATATTCCTGCATATGACAGATCATTACCACTTTATATTCCAATAACCAAAAGTTCTAGTATCAGACTCAGAGAGAAATCGTTTTTCTAACTTTCCATCTTGAATAACACCAATCATATCATCAAATATATTAAAATGTTTCATGTACTAGAAAATCTGGGTCTTACCATGGAAAGCATTTTAACATAATCATCTTCAAGATACTTTGTCAATCGAAATAAAAAGAAATGGGATACACTCAGAGAAAAACCTCTAAATCCAATTTCCACATGAATTTCTACAAGTACAGAACACAACCTCTAAGCTTCAGTGTAATGGAGAACACTTAGCAAGTACAGTTTCTTATTCTCAAATCTCACAGAAGAATATTTCACCGTGAGATTACCCAAAATGAATAAGAACAAAAAATAAAAATATAAATGACATTAATATTGA